>JAZGTK010011757.1:0-15372 GCA_036877625.1 Ambastaia sidthimunki | reverse complement strand
CTGGTTTCTCCATCGTTCACCTAACAGAACTTTATGTTTGACAACTCTGGCCTTTCAGAGGAAAAGACAAGCTGAGAGATCAGGTTAGTTTCAGTTAGTAAAACTTTTTCCCTCATCCAAGGATGGATCAAGCATCTTCACACAGCCGCAGATAACAGCTGTCAGTCCTGTTACAGAGTGCTAAAAATAAGGTTACCCTCACACATAGTTGGATCTCTGAGGAACTTAGTCATAGTTCCTGCAAGAACTTCACCAACTATGAATGGTTCTGCCAATAACTCCATCATTAAAATCTCAGAGGTGCCTGAAATATATATTCCTGGAGTACATAAAGAGGTTATTTAAACTTCATAAAGTGTCTACACATTCTTCAGAAGGTTTTTAAAGGGTTCTCTGAAGTGCCTAAACTATCTTTTAATATTTACAATGATATAGATCAATTGAAAAAACAACATATTCATTTCCTGTTTATAAACTTTCATTATATTGTTCCAGAACAGATTTGTAGAGAAGATGGTAAAATAATGAGCCATTCTTATTTATGCAAACATCTTAAGAAGACTAAAGAAGAGGGTCTTAATCTTATGTTGTTATTTGTTGTTAATATTGCACGTCAAAGTTTTAAATTGCACTGCTTGCTGGGAAATACAGTAGAGCAGTGGGCCTGTTTTCCTATAATATTGCTCTGTTGAGATTCATTACTAAAGAGAGACTTAATGTGCAGTGAAATCTTTTGAAAGTACATTAGAAAAGACAAGGACTGTACTCACTTATCACTTAGGAATAATCAACCCAGTCAAGCCGATCTGTGGAAATTAGTCCACAGATAATGTGGAAGTTACATCACTGCAGGAGATATCTGACAGTTGCATTACTCTCTCAGACTAATTACGGGTCTTTGAATGATGATGTGTCGTATACAGTGATACAGAAACAACAGGAAATAAATGATCCAGCTTTCTAAGGGACGTCCCTTCTTGTTAAAGTGTCGAGATTGTAATTAGGAGTTTTATAAGTGTCTGTGTGTACGTGCATTTTTTAAACATGCGACTTTACCGTTGCATTTCTGTCTGCACATTTGGAATCGATTGATGGGTTGGTCTTGCAACAGCGGGTGAAATCCATGACTCGGTAAGCTGTGGTACTCCAAATTATTTAATATTTTTTGCCTTTAAATGATTCCTTTTCTCAAACGGATGTTGTTACAGTGAAATATTTCCCTTTATCCAAGAGTTATAAAAAAGCTTATAAAATATAACAGCTAATACTCACAGTGGAAATGTTGTTTATCTCTTCAGGCAGTGTTTGGACTCCCTCAGCGTGACGTAACAAATCATAACATTCATATGGTTCACAGCAAACTTGTCAGCTAGCTCATCTCAGGATAACATTTATAAAAATGATGAAAGACTAACAGACTGCTGTGCGCTGTCAGATATTCTAATATTGTAGATTATATTAGGTGTTGTAATATAATCAGTATTATGCATCACATGACAGTCAATCCTCTCATCTGATTGGCCACAGGATGTCCCAAAGGTTCTAATAATTACTAAAACAGCTCTTGCACTCATGTGATATTGCCTAAATATAAAAAATTGACAAACTGTCTTTTCTTCAATACCCTGAACTTTTTCTCTGACTGTTCATTCTGAAAATGATGAATGTACCTGCAACACAGTCTGACCGCTCTCAGGAATAACAAAAGCAACTGGTGCTTTCAACATTAAAATAACATTTGGTGTCAAAGCTGTAAGACACATTCTTTATATATTCAGCCGCACTGTTTTCTCTCTCCATTCATCGCAATATTAGAAAACACAAAATCTCTTGTATATATTCTGGATGCTCAATCTGAGAGCATTCCCACCTTTTTAAACTCTCCTAGTTGCTAGCTTTACTTATACACCAACATCTTTTTTCTTTTGTGGCCACTTATAAATAAATCTATTAGTGGGTTTAAATCAAAGTAATGGACATCTTAAAGGCAATGTGTGATGTTGAAAGAAAGAGAAGCCTTAGGCATAGAAAACGTATTTACTTCCAGTTTTGGCAGGATCAATAAGTCATTAAAGGTTTCCTACAGCCCTAATAAGACATCCACTGAACTAAGAGACCCTCTAAATGTGCATCTTTCCAAGCATTGTGTGAGTATTTTCATTCCTTATAACTCACAAAACATTCATTTCAGCTCAGTGAATTGGATGATGGGGTTGAAGCGACATCATAGTATTGAGATTAAAACCATTTGCTTGTTGGTCATTTATGTTTTATACTGCATTGCACTGTCATTGACCCATGATGAGACTGGGGTCCTAGTACCTCCCTACAGTCATTTTCTCTTTAGCCTTTTGTTCAGACCCGGGACAATAAACAATGTGCTTGAGTCAGTGAAGCCTTCTTTCTCAATACATTGTATCATTATGATAAAAGTTTTAAAAGAGGCTAAGTTTATGTGGCCGCCACATTATATTTTTTACTAAGAATAAATATAATGAGCATCGTAAAATTTAATTAGAAAATCTGATGTTCAAAGATCTGATGTGTAGAAAAAATAATAAAAATCAATGACTCATCAAATAAAATCTTGTATAAAGCATGTTTCCCTTTTCTACATTTTGAAGTGCTGTGGCCTGTTCAGCGAATGAATCTGTGTTGTGTGTTTCACAACATAATCTCTGTTCATGACAAGAACCTCTTATTTCTTGTCAAGGTGTCAAATAACCTTTGAAACCAATCAGGTTCTACATTGTGAACAAAAAAAGTTACATAAGTTGACCGCTTGTTTTCAAAATACAGGCATGTTTGACAGCAACTTTACTGTTTAATGCCAATTGTTACGGTTTTTCATTAGCCAACCATCTGTGCTTATACATCCTGTCACTTTATCACACCAAGTTGCTTAATAAAATACAAAACCATGCTGGCCGTTTTATTCATCGAAGCGATATCACCAGATTTCCCTTTTCCTGCCTTAAAGACCTTCAAAAATAAACCTTTTCTCATCAGGAAATCCAAAATACTGTTGCAAATTGCCATTGTTGTACATAACTATAATAATATTAAATATTAACAGCCTGCTAATGTTGCAGTAGATGTGATGCCTGTTGAGTAAGTCTGACTGTGAGTTAATGTCTTTTCTTCAAGTGAAGGATTAGAGGCATCTGTTCCATTCAGAACTGTGATATTTAATTATCTGTGATAAAATGTAATTGAATGCAGTAAACAGTGATGAATCTGAGCACACAATCTGCAAGGGCTGTTAAGAATGGCCTCATGTAAGGGCAACATGCAATGACATTTATTTATTTAGACTTTTATTTTGACAACATTAATATCAGAAGGACGCAGAAGTTTGTGCACCGCGTGAGTTTTTGTGGAAGTGAAGAAGCGCTGACAGTAAGTTGCTTTAAGGTTTCAAAGTTTTACAAACAGACTCAACCTGTATGATAAGTTTTCACTGACAGTATGTGTGAAGTATTTACACAGTACATGTGAACTGTTTGGGCTTTTTTCAGTGTTTAAAATCATGCACAAAACAATCACGTGACATTTTATGAACTTGATCACAGAGTTGCAGAATAAATCACTGTATTGCGGGGCAGATTTTCCATGTCCATCAACTTATAATATCCACATTGTTTGCTGAAAACTTGTGTTTGTATTGCAGTCACATTATAATCAATAATCAACAATACATATCAAAATATGGCACAGCAAATCCATATCAAATAGGAATTAGCAAAACACAACTAAACTTAGATAAAAAATAAACATGTAATGTGTATATATATAGTGTATACACACCCACACACTATATATATATATATATATATATATGTATAGTATCTCTATGTAGTGTATATCTGAATATAAGCAAGACTCAAAGCTTTGGAATATTGTTTTTGCACCTAATGTAATAAGTAACCATCATCTGTTTGTGTTCTCTACATGTTGAGTTGATTATAAAGAGGATGGGACGCTTGGATGGGAAAGTGATCGTGTTGTCTGCAGCTGCCCAAGGCATTGGAAGAGCTTCTGCTATAGTAACCCTTCATTTAACACTTCCTCCAGAAAACAGTTTAAAGCTTGACTGATTTCACTTCCTTTGTTTACTTCTTGAAGTTTATAACCGCAGCTCACTGACAGCACTTTGATGAGTATAATAAATGGATTTACTATTGTCATAAGTTTCACATTTGAATAAAAGCTTGACATGCAAGTTCTGTCAGAATGACACAGTGAGTTTTGAGGCTGTCATGTGTAGATGTATAAATCTCTGACATACTAACACTGAGGATAAGGCCGAGTCCAGCTGTGGCTGGAGTTATTCTAGTATTTACAGCCAGACTCTTTTTATGGAAGTCCTATAATAAATGATTAAGGACTGAAACAAAGAGCGTCTTGGATCATTTAGGCAAATTTGATCTGTGAGTCAACAGCGTGTTATCAGTGGAGTGCTGGGGGGGGCTGAGCAACACACCTGCTAGGTGAATAAATTTACATATCAAGTGACTATTCAGATGAGTATTAAATGAGAGAAACTACAGAGTGAGGGAGCGTCTCAGCCCTGAGCCAGTTGGCAGATTATATGAATGGCAAAAGTGAGCCCTGCTATAGTGCAAATTGATGTGAAATTAAATTTTGCTATAGCTAAAGGCTATAGTTATACTAGTTATACTATAGTCGAAAGGTATAGATGGTAAGGTTGTGCGTTTGGTTATTAAAATAACCAAACTGGTTTCTTTATCAATTTCGTGGGCACCGTGGATGTTAGATAAACTTAAGTAGCTTAAAATTAACACAGCATGCAAAGTATCTTGTTTTAAACACGTATGTCTGCATGTCACTTTTTAAACTTTTTTTAAACCTGTTTTGTACCCTATGTTGAAAGTGTCAAAAGTAAGTACTAATTAATACAGGTTAGTCTAGTCCATATTTATTGCCTTATGTTTGTACTGATTCTGATGCATTTTAAGTGTTACATTGTATATTATATTGTATGTTTACATATTATATATATATATATATATATTACATTGTATATTTATGTATTGTGGCAAATGAGATTCCAAACACATTCATTAGAGCAAATTACATAAAGCATAAAGGCTTTTATTTGTACAGTTATGATGTTTTTGACTTTGTGTGCACTAAATAAATATTTCTCGACAAATATTAACTAATGCTTCCCCACAGGCTTTCGCAAAAGAGGGAGCACAAGTCACAGCCACAGACATCAATGGAGAGAAACTAAAAGAACTGGACGGCATTCCAGGTGATCTGAATGTTGGCTGGAAATGTACTGCCACCTAGTGGAAGTTTGGCGGCTCCAAACATAAACGTGCTCTTTATCTGTTATTACCAAGCATTTATTCATCCAGTGTCTTCAATGATGCGTATATAAAGACATAATCGTAAAATGATCTTTGACTGTATTAATTCAATAGGGTATTATTACCAATGTGCATAATTAGGTATTACAATGGAAAAAACCTTAGGCAAAACATTTACAACATTGCTCATTACTTCTGTCATAATATAATTGTATATAATTTATATAAAAATATATTTTGAATTGTAATCTTGGTGATGTGGTTATATGTGTTTGCTTTTTCATCTGGTTAGGCAGCCTGTTTAATCTTCAATCCAGCATGTCTGTATCAGACTTTTCTCCCACTAACATTTCAAAGGCTGGTGGCCTTTTAAAACCTATTTTTCAAACCTCTCCACATGCCAGATAATCCCATTTTGTTTTTCAACAAAACATCTTGTTTTCTTCTCCTTTGTTAGGCATTAAAACCAGAGTAGTTGATGTTACGAAGAAAGAGCAAGTAGAAGCCCTGGCCAAGGACTTTGACCATGTGGATGTGCTCTTCAATGTTGCTGGGTTGGTATTGTTTTGTCTTATAATAGCTTTAGAACTTGAGCTAAAAGTCTGAATATTATCCAGCAGTAATTTCTAACAGAATCAAAATATACCTGAACTGATGTTCAAAATGTAAAAATACCATTTCCTTGCATTCACTGTTCTGTTATTTAGGAATGTCCTGTTTAGAAAACCTGCTTCCAATTTGTGCCTGTCAATATGTGTGTTCATCACAAAACATTTAAAGTTGAAATACACACAGTGTTTAAGTCTTAGTGTTTGTGAACTAGCTGTCTTTCTGTCTTTCTCATTTTGGTTTCCTGTAGTTCAGTTTGTAGTACACAGTGCTTGCAACAGTAGGGTGCTGGGTTTGAATCCAAAGAAATGCATGAACTGATAAAATGTAGAGCTTTAATGCGCTGTAAGTTGCTTTGGACAGAAGCTGCTAAATGTGACCCTGTCTGTGCAAATGTGTCCCAGCTAAAGTTACTGTTACATAAAATAATATTAAATAAGTAAGACCATGTCAAAGATTGAAATCATCGAGAAATTAATGATTGAAATTAAACTTTGATGCTTCTAATCTCATAATTAAACGATGAGACTTAAGCCTGGATTTCACAGACATCAAATGCATGAAATATAAATGATCATTTTTGTTTCTCCTCACAGATTTGTTCATCATGGCTCCATTCTGGACTGTGAAGAGTCAGATTGGGACTTCACCATGAATGTGAATGTCCGCAGCATGTATCTCATGATCAAGGCCTTCCTTCCCAAGGTCATCTTGTCATTCTCCTGTCTGTGTGTTTTATAATTAAAGACAATTTCTCATTCACTGTGTACCAGCGTCACACATCTGCTGCAGTATGACAGCTGGCTGAAGGCTGCGTTTCAAAAGTCTGTTTTGAAGTATGTGACCAATCTGTTAAAATAATTTTCTCATTCATTTTCGCAGATGCTGGCTCGTAAATCTGGAAATATCATCAATATGGCTTCCGTGGCATCTAGTATCAAAGGTAAAAAAAAGTCAATCTCTATTTAGATTTTTGACACTGAATTAATAGGCTGTTGTAATACATCATGTTGTCAACTGGAACAAATTTTCTCATTATTACGTGTGATGACTGACGTTGTTCCATGCAAGTCCTGCCGTGTTATTTTGCTCTCATTATCTCCAGTTCAGCAGATGCTGAAATTGGCTAAATGTCAGGTCAGGTAAAATGTCCCTCCCATAATTGCCTGTGTTTAATTGCATGTGCAGGGGTTGTGAACAGATGTGTGTACAGCACGTCTAAAGCTGCCGTCATCGGGCTGACCAAATCAGTGGCGGCTGATTTCCTGGCGCAGGGCGTCCGGTGCAATTGTGTCTGTCCTGGTATGTTTCTTGCTCATTGGTTTTCTCTGTGGCCTGCTGAAATTACAACACTAATGATTGGCTTAAGTCAGTTTGTTCTGTTGACCTTCACAGGGACAGTAGATACGCCATCATTACGGGAGAGAATCCAGGCCAGACCGGATCCAGAGCAGGTACTGCATTAACCAGTGGTGCACCACATGCTAACACAGGAATCCTTGTAACCTTATGCAACCTTTTATTATGATGTTCTTGGGTAATAACAGAGAAAAGCTTTTATTTGCACTGTAACAGTAAAGTGTATGTGTATTTACTAACTGACATATTTACACACACTGACAAAAATATCATGTTTACCTTTTTGCATATATTATACAGTATGTACACGCATAATACACAAGGGTTTTTTGTAACCTTCTAATAAAAGGCACATCATATGAAAATAATTTTCTCATGCTTGTACTGTGTTGATTCCCCTTGTGTGCTTGACTGTATACCTTCACAGTTGCCTCTTTAACAGTGGTTTTGTAATTGCCTGTGATATTAAAACAGCGACGTCATTCTGTCTATAATAGTTCTGGTTCTGTCACTCATCAGGCTTTTAAAGACTTTATGGCCAGGCAGAAGATTGGCCGGCTCTGCACTGCAGAAGAGATAGCACATCTGTGTGTGTACCTGGCCTCAGATGAGGTGAGTGTGTTACAGTACAGTCCTGTGATATTCTTTAAAACACACCATGTGTTACTGAAGAGAGATTTTACCTGTTTCACAGTTCACTTGACTTTTGTAACTGATGGTTAATGTTAACACAACCATAAATTAATGTTTTTATGTTTTTAAAAATACTCAGAGGAGTTTTGTCTCTGCAGTCTGCCTATGTAACAGGTACAGAAGTCACCATTGATGGCGGATGGAGGCTCTAAGGACAATATTTTGTTGCACTGCATTGAATTCAGCTTCCGGGAGACTGCCGACAATGTTTAAATGATCAAATATAAAATTGTATAATGCTGTTTGATAATCACTGTGTCTTTCTTACAGTTTGTAGATCTTTGTCTAGATTGTTCTCGTTTAATCAATTTGATCTTAATGAGTTTGGAGATTATAAACCACAGATTAGAAATATGAATAGAAAAATAAAGACAGGGGATGTTGCTAGATCATTTCAGCTTTGTTTTAAAGATGTATTGTTTGGTTTAAATAATTATAATACTGTAATTACTATTATATGTTGATAGATTATTGACTGTATGTTTAATTTTTGGGCAAATTACATATTCATAAATCAAAATCTATGAATAGTAAGCAATTAGTTTTAGGACAAACTATTTTACTTTTTGTTTTTACTAATTAAAATAAGAACAATTATAGAATATAAGTATTTGTAAGGACTATGTGGTGCACCTTGATTTTAATAAATCAGTACTGTATTAGGACTGCCTGAATGTCAGAATAGGTTGTCAATGTGTCTCTTGGTGTTTTGTTATTGGTGGGTTTCTTCATAGGAGGTGGGATTGGTGACACTTCCGGATGCTGCTAGCGGATGCTGTTCAGACACATCAGTACTGTTTAGTGCATGATATTATGATTGAAATAGATACATATTGTTTAGCAAGCCTGTCAGCACCATAAACTGAGATGAAAATAACAACTTTAAGTAAATTCTGGTAATTCACCAGAAAAATTGTGTTTTTAACATTTATAACTGCTGTAGCGCCACCTTTAACTTCACTGGCCAATGGCGGCCATGCTTTTAAAGATACTCAAATGCCCTTATACACAATCGTGACACCCGGTACAAAGACACTAATTTTTTAATCAATAGTGAACTTTTGGATAGTTTTTTGGTCGTTTTTGTGTTTTATTCACGTTATAGCGCCACCAGGTGGCCAGCTGCGTGATTTTTCTCACGTCTCCTACATGTGTAAAAAGTTTGGTGACCATGTCTCATTTGGTTATCTCGTCTCAGGTAAAGTTAACCTTAACTTTAACTATAATAAATGATTATTTTTAAGACACATTTTCTTGATTCAGCATAATGATCCGTTATAGGTGATCATGCCAATAATTTGTAATCATTACAAAAATACCAAATCCACGTAATGAGAAAGTCTAATAAGTGCGTTTAATATTTATTCTGCTTGTGTTTTCAGAATTGACGAATCTGCTGCTCGTTTATTCACATCTGGTGCCGAATACCTGAACCCGGAAGTTCGTCACCGGTTAACAACGCGGAAACCAGATAAATCAAAACAATGGAATGAAGTTGGTCTGTTTTCAGTCTTTTTTCTATTATGATTTATAAACCTAAAAAATTAGTCAGTCTCAAATGTGATCCGTCTATATGATTTGTCCGCGTATTTTTAGTGTTAGATTTGATAACAATCAATAGCGGTGATTGAATGTATCGTTACGTCATCTCAGTGTAATGTTTGTTTATTATTGTTAGTTATATATTTACAGTATTTATAATACACAACACTACCATAACAGAGACGATACGTCTACGTCGTATTCATATACACAATATTAAGTCGATTAGTTAATGCATTCAATCGTATAACGCTAATGTTGAGGTTATAAACACCATATGGTCCAAGCGTTGCGTTTAGTCCTGACCCAATCCGATTAACCTGTTAAACAAACCAACTTCCTTTCCTAGTACTCGTAATATCCCGCTTTAAACGGCACTAACTTCATTGAAAACATTACATCAAGCCTTGTGAATATGTTGACGGACGAGAGCTTGTGCATCATGGTTAGAAGAGTTCAGCCAGAATAGTGCAGAGACGCAGCGGCATGGCGGATGTCCCGTCCAGACCCCTTTCATCTTACTCCACATACTCCCACACAACCCAAGATGGACCCTCCACCATGCCAAACCACGCTGAAGTAGGTTATCAATCATTTCTTGCTCTTTATCAGGCAATTTCGTAAGATTTTAAAGAGGTTTAAATGAAGAAACATAAAGATTTTTTGTAAAGAAGTTTGTGTCAGTAACAGTATTGTGATCACACAGTGTCTGTGTAATGAATGTGCTGTATGTTGTATTGGATAAGCAAATTCTAGTTTTGTTACTAAGATTTTCTCTTTTCTTTTCTCCATGTTCTCATACAGCATCACCTCCCCGTCAGTCAGACTGACCTGGTGGTTGGTAAGCGCTCAGAAAGCCCCAATCTAAGTTTGACCGAAGAGATAATATGTGTCCCCCGACTGGTGTCTGCAGTAGATGCGAGCACCAACACGGACCCCCCGCACAAATGCTGCCTATGGTTGCACAGGTTATGCCCCTGCCCGCCCAGAGGCCTGCTGGCCACCATAATCACCAGAGGTTAGAACTGAGTCAAAAATAATCTAAAACAGAGGTCACTAACAAGGTTCACAGGCCTGCAGAGTTGAGCTCCAACCATATTTAAGCACACCTAAACCAGCTAGTCAAGGTCTTTGGGACTGCTAGAAATATCCAGGCAGGTGTGCTGGAGTAGGTTGGAGCTAAACTCTACAGCTCTGTGGACCTGCAGGAACATAGATTGGAGACCCCGATCTAAAGCTTCACTGGAGACACTGCTAATCTGTCCTCATTGTGTCAGTGATTACCAGTGAGGTACAAATAGACATCGATGGTTTGTCTTTTTGTCCTGTGTAGTGATCATGGCTGCAGTGCTCTTTGGGGTGGTTTGGTCCATCACAGAGAAGGAATGCCTTCCAGGCGGAAACCTCTTTGGGATTGTGACCCTGTTTATTTGTTCTATGGCTGGAGGAAAGCTGTTCGGACTCATTCGCTTCCCGAACCTGCCACCGTTGCCTCCTCTTCTCGGTATGAGCAAGTTTCCTGAATCGTAAGCAAATATTGTTTGGAATAGGATGTTAGCCTACTGCTTTCTGAACATGTCATGACCCCTTTGAAAGGAAATGGATTATTCTGCAGACATATGTAAATAATAAAACTGAGTGAAGTATATACAGTAATTCTGTTTTAGGATCACAGCTTAGTAGTTGAAGAAACTACTGAACATGATGTCCTGTAGTTGTACAGTTTGCAGTAGATAAGTACAAAATCTTCATAGTTCATAACCTCAAAACCTACTGTGGTATCTTCCATTTTAAGTGTTAAAGTGAAGTTTTAGTACAACTGTCACGGCTTCAAGATAAACTTTCTGTTGTTGTTGCAGGGTGTTATGTTAAAGCGGTCATGACATGAGGAATCAAATTACACCTCACAAAATCAAATATAAAATGACCCCTTTAAATATATTCTTTAACTGTTTTCTTTGTAACTGCTGAGTGGTTGGTTTCACACTTGACGTGAGAAAACTGTATTAAATTAACATAGGAGTTCAGTTCTGTTGTCTTCTCCACGTGTTTCTCCAGGCATGCTGCTGGCTGGATTTATCCTCCGAAACATTCCCGTGGTGACAGATGCAGTTTACATTGACGTTAGATGGTCTGGTTCTCTGAGGAACATCGCCCTGGTTGTCATTCTGGTCAAAGCTGGGCTTGAATTAGACGGCAAGGTGGGAAACGATATTTTAAAATTTCATGTGTCTTTGAATTGCTTCATAATTTGATCATAACTACAGTGAAACTACCTTAAATTAAAAAACAATTGGATAAAAATGAAAATAATTTATCTAACCTCTTAAGTGACCTTAATACTACTTAAAAAAGACAATTTTAACCGAAAGCTGTGTTTTTTTTTAATGTTCAATTTTATTGATGTTTTTGAAATTAATGACTACTTGAAGTTGAAAAGTTTGAACCAGGTTTAAACCTAATGTCATAGTTTTAGTAAATTGGTGGATGTTCATGAGTTCTTGTGTTTGTTTCAGGCCCTGAAGAAACTGAAGGCAGTGTGTATACGTCTGTCCCTATTGCCCCTCACCTTTGAGGCAATTACAATGGCCGTGGTCTCCCATTTACTCTTGGGTCTTCCATGGGTCTGGGCCTTTATTCTAGGGTAATGTTTCTGATAAGACATGGAGCTTCTCTGAAAGATCTTCTGCTCCTAGCTTGATTGCACCCATTCTCTGCTCAACAGGTTTGTTCTTGGGGCCGTTTCTCCAGCCGTGGTTGTTCCATCCATGTTGCTTCTGCAGAAGGAAGGTTATGGAGTGGATCAGGGTATCCCCACTCTTCTCATCGCAGCCTGCAGCTGTGATGATATCATTGCCATCACCTGTTTCACCACCTGCTTGGGTGTGGCTTTCGCTACAGGTGAGCTATAAAGCCGTGCCTGTAGTCCGCACTTGATATAACATTTACAATCATACAAATTCATGTTTAAATGTATAATTTCTGACCTGTTAACAAAATATGTAGGCAACGTGTGGTTAAATCTGCTGCGGGGACCTTTGGAAGTTCTTGGTGGTGCGGTCACTGGTGTGGCCCTGGGCTATTTTCTGCATTACTTCCCCAGCAGAGACCAGGTAACTATCACCTTTCCTGTTAAATATATTCCAGGGGTTGGATCAAAAAATGTATGTTGTCTTTAAATCAGCATTTCAGGGTTTTTATGATGTTGATGATTTATGTCTTTTGATGTACCACACAGGGAAACCTGGTGCCGAAACGTTCCTTCCTGGTTTTGGGGCTGTCTGTGTTTACTTTGTTTGGCAGTAATGTGGTCGGCATTCCTGGAGCAGGAGGTCTCTGTACTCTGGTGCTGGCGTTTGTGGCAGGAATAGGCTGGGGAAAAGAAAAGGTTGGAGTTCTTACAAACACTTTCGCTCTGTTCTCATGATCTCTCTGCCCTTCCTCATAAGTTCTGCGCGTACGTGTGTTTCAGGCTCTGGTGGTGGAGGTGGTTGAAAGGTTTTGGATTGTCTTTCAGCCTCTTCTCTTTGGTCTCATCGGTGCTGAGATTGTTATAACTGCTCTGGAGATCACCACTGTGTGTGAGTATCAGATGACATTAGTCTTTCTTTGTGCCAAATAAAAGGTTGAACTAAAACATACACCTAAACACACAAGCAGTCGTCACATTGAGATTTAACATTTAATGTGCCTTTAATAAAATACTGTAACAATTAATAGGTTACACTATTGTCTGTGCTTGTTTGTACTGTAGCATCATGGCTCTCCTCAATTACTTAAAGGGACAGTTCACCCAAAAATGGCAGTTACCCCCCTTATGTTGTTCCAGATACGCAACTTTCTTCCATAGAACACAAAAGGCAAAATGTTAGGTGATAACAGACCAAGTTATTTGCCATCATTGATGAAATGATGTTGCCATCAACATCATTTGCGTTGCATGGTAGAAAGAAAGTCATATGGGTTCGACACAACAAGAGGAGAATAAAATGTTATTTTTTTGTGCACTATCCCTTTTAATCTCCTAAAAGGGCTGGTGTGGTGTAAAATGGAGAGATAGTGTGAGAGTGCACACATGTAGTGTCTGAAGCATGCAGTAATGATGATGATTTTAAAATGTGTCCTTAGCTCTGGGTATAGCGGCCCTGTTCATCGCTCTGACTGTACGCCTGCTTGTCACTTTTGTTGTGGTCCTGCATGCTGGCTTCAACGTACAAGAGAAGGTCTTCATTGCTCTGGCCTGGATGCCCAAAGCCACAGTACAGGTAAACCTCTCCTGTACTGATGTGTGCAAGCCAACATGTCAAAACTGCCTCTGTTGTACTGCATCCTGTAGACTTTATAAGAGTTGTAAATGCTTAAATTCAGCTCTTATCCCTATTTTTTATTTCTGCAGGCTAAGTTTACTTGTGGCATGTGGTGTTGTAGTCTTTTGGTTAAAGATCTGGGCTGGTAAACGAAAGGTTGTAGTTTAAATCTCTTGAGCAGGACTCTTATTTCCAGCTATTGGATAGACGTTTCGTACAATAATTGTGATTTTAGCTGAAATGAAATGCATTGAGATGTATCTAACACAGAACATGATGTGATTGGTCCAGGCTGCAATAGGCTCCACAGCTCTGGACATGGCACGCTCTAAGAATGATCTGGAGCTACAGAAGTATGGTATGGACGTCCTCACTCTGGCTGTACTGTCCATTCTCTTCACTGCTCCTATAGGAGCGCTCATCATTGGCCTGCTCGGCCCTCGAGTGCTGCAGAAACCAAAGAACCCAGAGTGGGGTGAGATGTTTACACACACAAGTCAAATGCAATCCCAGAATGCACTGCAACATTCTATGTAAACCTTGATAGAAATGTAGATGTAAAAGCACAAATACATTTTCCAACAAATTAAAAAAATAATGCTGTGCATGTTTCTGTGTATTAGAGCTGGGGCAACACGCTAACGTCGTAGCTTCTTTGCTCTTGTGAAATGTTAGTCAAGTCTCCGTTGCTCTTCACATGAGAAATGCTATTTGTGTGGTCTGTTAGTTGCCACCAGAAGTAGGAGATAAATTAACTGCCTATGTAGACAGGAAATAGATTTTGGAACTGAGCCCTGTTTCTCTGTAAATGGTACTGAAACATGTTTCCTGCCACACAAAACAATGTGGAAAACAAACAATCCATTTAAACATGATACCTGGGATAGATGGTCATGTATGACCACAACAACCACAGCTTGGAGAATTTGCATGCTGGCAACTGTTACTGTAGCTCAGCTGGGTTTGATTCTGAGGTCAGGTACATACTGATAATGTGGTTAATGCACTAATGTAAGATGTATTAAAGGCAATATAATATGCAAATAATAGGGCTATATAGGCAATATACAGTAGGGCACACGCATTAAAATACACTAATTATAATATTACTCAATTGGTAATTGTTTTAATTGTTGTTTTGTGAATTGTAGCTGTCAGTCAAGGTGCTTTATCTGCATCAGCGACCCCAGTGACGTATGAAAGCACCATGTGATGTATCATACAAACACTTTCTAAAATGGACTTTCCAGGATCTAAACGTTCCCGGCTGCTGAAAATAGTTTATCTTCCCAGTGGAAAGCTCATATTTTTGATCTGCAAAAAAAATCTCTTCACTTCTATTTTACAAGCTGGATGAAATCACCCAGTAACTGAAACAAGACAGTAACTAGCCAGATTACAAGTTACAGGTTATTACTGTCTAGAACATGAAGCAGTTTGTTTTTGCATAAGAAACTACAAAGATCATTCTGACACTATCATGTATGATGTTTATGTTGTTTATCAGTATTATATTTTCTGATTGG
>JAZGTK010011756.1:0-15372 GCA_036877625.1 Ambastaia sidthimunki | reverse complement strand
ACATCTTTCATTCAGGCAAAACTAACCACTACAAGCTTAAAAAAGCTGCCTGCTTTCCACAATCTATCCATCCATCAATCAGTCATCCATACATGTGACTCACAGCATGTTTGGCTGCCAGTCACTCCCTCCCAAGGCCCTTAGCACTTTTCCCCCCTCCCTGCTAGGTTCTTGGCCATTTGTGTTTGACCCCCCTCTCTTTTGCATCTGACTGGTTTGCAGCTGGTTCTTCGAGGCATGAGCGAAGCCTTAATTGACAAGCGAGTAGCTCCAGCCCTTATTACCTTGTGCAGTGGTCCTGAATTGTGAGTTAACCACAGCTATGAGACATTTTAAAAGCCAAATATCCTCTCCGTATTTTTTTGGGTTGGATATTACTATTATTTCTCTTTAATATTTTTTGGGGGGTTGGATATTTGTTGTCTATTTTCATTTTGGTTTTCATACTGACATGGGAATGATCATGTGACATAAATCATCTTGCTTACAACATTCAAGTGACTGTATCTCATGGTTCTGTTTTGTTCCATTCCATTCTTTTGTCATTTTAATGGGAAATGTGTGGTGTTCTTTGGGTGTATAGTAAGAGTTTCTCTGTTTTCAGTTCAGTGAGGATATCTACAATACCTGCCTTCGGAACAATTATGGAAACCGTAACGCAAAAAGAGGTACGAGTTTTCCTGACACATGATGTGTGACAAATTAATCATAACAATTTGAAAAACTTGTTAGAAAGTTCTAAGGGAATATATGCTGGGATTGGTCTATAAATTGATTTCATGACTGCATAGCTGTTCTTACAAACTGCTGTAGTGTTGCACCGAAAGGGTAAATTCTTTGTCGAAACAAAACCACTATTAAACCAGTATCACTATTTTTTTTAATTTCGGACATTATTCAAATTTTCACATGCACGCTACTTTTTCCTCTGTCAGCTTCTTTGATCTGATCTGATTTGTTCAGTTAGCATTTTGTTTCTGTTTTTAGCACAAATATCCAGCCTGTTTTCTGTTTCGCCCAAATCTGAAAATGGCATTTCAGTGGCCGTAATTTCAGTGCATTTCTATAACAAATTGAAGCAAATCAAAGTGAAATTGATTTGCTTTGAAAATCAAAGGTGTCATTAATTGTGCGTATGTATGTGTTGCAGCTGCTAGAGAGAGTGAAAATGCAGCTGGCCTCGTTTTTGGAAGACCCTCAATATCAGGACCAACATTCCTTGCACATGGAAATTATCAAAACGTTTGGAAGAGTGGGACCCAACGCAGAACCTCGCTTCAGAGATGAATGTGAGCAGCTTCTAGCACATGTTCCATGAAAAATTTTTGCCTGCTGAGTCTGAGAGTTTTGGTTTAACAAACTGAGAACGTGATGACAGCCTTTCAGTTCTGTGATGGTTTTGTTCTTGAGTGTACTGTATACTGCATTTGTTTGGCAAGCATTTGTGTTTTTTTCTTCACCCTCTGTTTTTTGTATGCTATCTTTTTTCCTACAGTTGTTCTTCCTCATTTGCACAAACTGGCTCTTTGTAACAACGCACAGACGGTGGAAAGCAAGAGAATTGACATCGCCACTCAACTGTTTGAGGCCTACAGCGCCTTATCCTGCTGTTGTATCCTTTACACTTAATCTGGGTAGTTAAACACAATGTGCTCTTCTCAGTACTTTTCACTTCTATTGACCTTATTACGTGTCTTGTGTCTTTTGACTACCAGCATAAAGTCTGGTCCACTTTGCAGCTAATTCTGCACTTTAGCCAATCAGGTTGTAGCTTGTCATTTTGGCAAGCCTCTTGATATATTTGGAAGCCATATGCATCAGATGGTCCATGAACAGTCTGTGGGCGATATTGTTGGCGTAGCCTTTGAGACTGCGATTGTCTTTTCAACAAATCAATTCAAGCTTTTAATTGTTTTTGTAAGCCTCAGTATTGGATGATGCTTTACATTTCCAAAACTGAAGTTGGTTTTCTCTTAAGAGGGAACATTTTTGTAACAAATTGGAAAGCGTTAAACAGCACAAGTACACTGTGCACCTCCTTGCTGGCGTTTTGGGAGCAGAGGTAAACTTTCACTTAAGTGTTTACAGAGTTTGAAATGACAATTTTACCTCCAGTTTCAACTGAATAACAGATACCGAATACACAATCTGTGTGGCCACTTTCTCTCGTTGTCTCCTAGACAAGAGTCTCCATTACTACATTTGCTCTCTCTTTCTCTCTCTCTGTCTCTCTCTCTCACTTTTCTTTTTGGAGCTTAAGTGTTTCAAAAATGTTTGCATATGCCGCTGGCAGAGACAGAAAGAAAATAAACCTCAGCCATTTTCGTTCACTAAATTGCAGGGTGGATGGCAGAATTTGTCGTTAAGTGCTCTGTGATGTTGTTCGTTTGAGCGGGGAGAGTTTAGCCCAGCCCTTTGGTCAGGCTTCCCAGCACACATGTCTCTGCAGATGATTTCTTTGTGCTCCTCTCCACCATATTTCTCATGTAATTTTTCTCTGCTGTGCCACAGTTAAGACCCCCGTGTAGCAGTGGCAGTTTTATAAAACCTCCTCTCTGTATTCCGAAATGTTCCAACATAATTGACGTATTGACGTAACAATTGACAGTCTTAGTTGTTATAAATGGGACAAACCACAGTTCATAACCTAAAATGTAGCAATTCAATTTTTTACTACTAGTAGACATGAATGTTATTGGACAATATTTTGATCTTAACTTTGGGGCTTTAGTTATTTCTGAAGAGCTCATGGTAAATCATTTCCTTCCTGGACTGAGATGTTTGAGGACTGATATGGAACAGCTCTCTCCAGAACATGAGGTACTAGATCAATCTCTAGAAATCTCTACATCTTAATGTCCTACATGTTTCTTCGTGTATGTCTGCATTCATAATAATTGTTTATTTTAATGGTTCTTGCTCTCTGCGTATCATGTAACCCGATTTCTATTTATTTAATAAATAAATTGTGTGTGTGTGTGTGTGTGTCCTTTAGGTCATTCTGAGTTCCATGATAAAGGAATGTGAAATAAAAGTGGAAAACAAAGCCATTGGAGAGGCACAAGGGTGAGAAGACGTACATTTCATTTTTTCATTTGTGGCTCGTTTTCTATCCAGAGATGTGTTTTCATCTTTCTTAAATGGCGCTACAGAAAATGATTTTGGAAAATCTAATGCGCTGTTCCTCTACGACTTCTCTTATTCCAACTTAAATAATTTCTTGGCCGGTGTGGTGTTACTCAACCAAAAAACAACAGGACAAGTGCTTGCTCAGTAGCAGAATAAATTAATTCAATAATGAAAAAGAACTAAAAACAGTTCTCTTGGCAAACTAAAGTACACCTACTTAATCTTGTAGTAGTCAGAAAATCTTTGTACATGCTTATTTCCTCAATGGTTTATCTGTTGTATCTAAGTTCAGCTTTGGTTTGACTCAGCTTCTCCAGTGCTCACAAGCACAGTGAGGTTTCCCAGCATGCATTGCAGGCGACTGGCTCAGCCACGTGATTATTGCAGACCAGTTTTATTCATGCTGTGCTCTGGGCTTATAGAACAATTGTTTCACATTACACTAATAGCACATTAAGAACGTTATTTGAATGTATGTGTAAAACTCCAAAAGATCATTTAGCCATAAATGTTATATAATTCTCTTAATCCACATAGCAGTACAGTAAACTGAGTGACTTTCCTTTAATTTCATATAAAATATTTGATACAGTGTATAAATAAAGGATAATGTGGAGTCACAGTCATTATGGCTAAGTAAACCTCAACAGAACAGATCTGAACAGATCAGAACAGTTCTGCCCAGAATCTGAGGGGTCTTGTGTTATCCTGAGACCACAAAGTCATATTGAGGTCACAGGAGTCGTAAAACCAGCACAGCTATGTGGAAATACATTAAAGTAAAAGTTCTTGTAGCTCAGCTGGTACAACATTGTGTTAGCACCGCATAGGTTGTGGGTTCGAATCTCAGAGAACACAAACTGATCAAATGTATAGCTTTATATAGCTTTTAGTCGCTTTGGATAAAAGTGTCTGCTAAATGCATAAATGAAAATATATGTCTCAGTAGAATGAGGTCATTTGACCAATCAAAATCAAGTATTCAAAAAAGCCTAATAATAAGGGTTGTTACTTCCTCAAGTTAGCAGTTCACAGTAGTTTAATGACAGTAGGTGGATCTTAAACAGTCAGATTTTTGCTTGGTAAGGTTTATAAATGAAGCATCCTCAGATGTGAACATGTGGCTCTCTATAAAGCCTTTTACCTAGAAATGTGGCTTGATCGTAAAAGCCCTTGTCTCTTTAATTTGTGGTTTTCTTCCATGGCTCTGTGAGATATTTATAAAGGTTGGAACATTATAAGTTCAGAGAGCTTTATCATTCTGTCTGTCATTGAGAGTCATTTTACGTCAGTTGATTCTGCCTCTGACAAACTGTGTGGGTTGCTTTGCCACGAGTCATGCAGGGTTTGTTTTATATTTAATTCGTTGGGTGGGTGACCTTTAAGCATGAATGTTTTAGAGAGAGCACATCTAAGAAACACTATTGGACACTCCTGTTACACTTTGAACTATATGAATGTCATTGTGTTGCCAAAACAAAGCGTAAACAAATTGTATTTTCCCAGAACAAACTTTTTTATTCCTCATTGCTTTTATGTTTATTTTGTCATTATGTTTTGATCATTGTAATATCATTATAGTAAAACACAAACACTCAGGCAATGGGTGGCATTTCTTGCATTTGTGCTTGCATTTGAATACGACTTTATCCGGCCCAAAACAGCAGGGGTGCAAGCATGTCAACAAAAGTGGAAGTTCAATTGCATTAGTGCCATTTTTCATATAGGAAGTTTAGCAAGACAAACAGGGCCTGTCTATGGGAGAAAGTCTATGAGAGTGGTATTTTAGTTATATACCAATAGTGTTTATTTATTATTCTCTTGATTATATTAAAGTAAACAGAAAAATCAGTCCTGAACAGTCACACTGTATGAGTGTGTTAGTCATCTACACACCTACACTACACATCTACACTATCATCTACACGGATATAGTTCAAATTAAACTAAACATAATTATGTAATTTCTGCTACATAAAAAGATGGGCCATAATATTCCAAATTTGATATCTCTATAATCCAAACATGCTTTCGTTTCAGGTCCATATCTATTGCAGCCAGTCTGGTGGGTGAGGACGCAAAGACCAAGTTTCTAAGTAAGATGGGTCAGCTGACCACCTCAGGTGCCATGCTGGCCAATGTTTTCCAGAGAAAGAAATGAGAGCAGCTCGGAGTTTTTCCCATGATCCTCTGCTGTCTGGGGATCTTGTACTTGAAGTCAATCGTCTGCCTTTGTTTTATTCATTGTTGATTTCATAGGCTATATTTTTAACATATTTATGTCTTAAAAATGTATTCTAGTCTCCAAAGAAATTTGCACTCATGTTTTTTCTTTTATTTCAGAGGCCTATTTACATCACTACACTTTCTTTTTTTGAAAATGTGAACTTTTTGAAATGAAAACAATAGTTCCTTCCTTGTCTTGTTGTCTGTGTTGTTGTGTCTCTGAAGAATATTTTCTATAAGTGTGTAAAATGATCTGGGTTTGTTTTGGATATGTTCCAACGTAAATAACTGTAAAAAACAGTGAACCGAGAGAACCGTACCTGTTATCATGTATATTTGAAATCTGTGTCCTAAGATAATAAAAAGGAAAGACCACTTGTGTACTTATGTAAATCTGACTCCAATTAGTTGTTGTTCTCACTCGACCTCTTTATGATGTAGTTTTTCAATTCGTTGATTTTTTTTTTTCTTCCCTAACAGCAGATTTTTCACCAATAATAATACAGCTGCACACAAGTGCACTTGGTTTGTAGCAGTTCTTCATTCATAGAGTTCATATCAGTTTATATATGACACGTCCCTTGAACTTTATAGTGCTACTGCACACGATTGTGGCACATAGTTTAAACTTAAGCAGGTGTTGCTACAATAAACACATGGCCTACAAAAATGGGAGAAACTTC
Source organism: Ambastaia sidthimunki (assembly GCA_036877625.1). Taxonomy (NCBI): domain Eukaryota; kingdom Metazoa; phylum Chordata; class Actinopteri; order Cypriniformes; family Botiidae; genus Ambastaia; species Ambastaia sidthimunki. The sequence goes on along the minus strand of JAZGTK010011756.1, from coordinate 9,334 downwards.
AATGACACCGGTTTGTTTCTTTCCCTACGATACAAAAAACATGTCTCAAAGTTCAGATGATTAATGGTCTGTTGATAACATGGTCAGCAGTTGCAGTAAGGGAATTTTTTGCTTGATTCCACAGAAGCCTTTGTTTAAGAGTACATTTATTGACTCAAGAAAAACAAAATTTGCATATTAATTTTAATCTTTAACTCTTGTGTTCACCCAGTGTAACATTTTGTTTTCTTTTATATACTACATAAGAGAAAACAATGAGCACTAACAGAACTATTTGCATAAAATCTATTGTATGTAGTACTGGTGGGCTGAGCCCACAAAAGGTTTTGCTTGGGGTCTGTGCCTCTGAGATGTGTGTATGACTTAAAGCTGATCTACAGTAGTATGTGTGGAAATTTCATAAGCAGGGATAAGTTACTCACGAGTGCAGGGCAAGAGTTGAAGAGGAATGTGAGTCAGAAATCAGGAACATTTCCAAACCCAAAGAGCAAAAGAGAGGCAGCATAAGCCACAGGAACGTTCTGTCTCCCTGTTTTTATTTCTATTGCCTTGTTGACCAAGTATAGTACAAGACAGCAAACACAAGCTTTAAATTCTAAGTTCCGGCCAATATGCAACTACTTTTATGGTAAATTATAAAGCAATGCATTTGAGAGAGTTCCAGTGCCAGTCTGGGTTTCTCTCACTGTCAGGCTTTGAGCACACATGCATTTATAAATGAATCAAAAAACATTTTACAGGTGGAAGCATATATTCCTTGGCCGAATTAGTAATTGCATTTATTTCCAAATAGCTGTGGCACGGTGTCCCAGACTAGACCTCTTCAGACACATGGCTAATCCATGCAATAATATCCCAGCTCCAAAATAGTACAGTAGAGTTTAGTTGTAGTAATGTCAAACGGACACAGTGTGATGTCACTATGACACATTTTGTCACTCTTAGTGTTTTATCATATTAAAAGTAAGGCAATGATTATTGATATTTCATCGCGATATGTTCAGGCCAGGGTGTCTGGGTGTTGTTTTCCCTGGAAGACCAATTGGTCTGTTTTGACATCTTTAAACTGCCTGTCACAGCAGCTTTTTGAAAGGCCTTCAGGAACTGAGGACATCTGATTTGCATGCGAGGTGTAAGGTAGCTGCGTGGAGGAGAGGCCATGGATGCCAAAATATGCCTTTCAGGTTTACCAGCGACTGTTATTCAAATCAGACAGCAGTGGTGTAATGGGACATGCACTGTAGCTTTAGGCTTAAAAGCGAGAGGATGGTAGATTAGTGAAACTTCTGGCAAAGTTTCAGACACACTCGTGTCCCCAAAGCATTTATTCAAAGACCTCTCCCTTTAACCAACCCAAACAGGTGCCAAACAGGCGATGCATGCTGGCAGTTTATCAAGATAAGGATAAAAAAGAAAAAAACGCCAGATTATATCAGTTCTCTTACATGCCCATTATGTGCTAAAATATGGGCTACTTTTGAATATTGGAGGTGTGAGTTTTAAGTTGGTATTTCCACATTTATGAGTTTTCCTTTATAAAATTTTGTCACAAAGATATACAACCTTAAATTATGACAGGATAAACCATTAAAAAACAGCAAATCTTTCATTCTTCTGCCTGTACCAGTCGTGCATATTAAATAAACACTTTCATGTCAACACATGAATTTGCAATGTAGAATAAGATAAACTAAATGCTAAACTAACATTTATTCTCATAGTAATTATGACCACCATGATAATAATTATATAAAAATATATAAATTATTTTATATTTATGTTGCCCCTATTTATCAAAGCACTCCATATCTGTCATAAAATTTAAAGTAAATTTATTGCGTTCATTGACACCAAACCATTTGATTATTTAAAAAAAATAAAATGCAAAAAAACGCAAAATTACTATCCAGGTGTATGAATATGAACTCACACGTGAATATTTTGATTAAGAGGGATGGGAGGGGCTTGTAAGAAACCGAGCTTGCACATGACTGTAGCGCTGTGGAAACACGGACAGAGCCGCAGTCGAGGCGTGGGTGACTGAACATCATGGGACATGATCCCTGAGAATAAACTACAGCAGTCTGGAGCTCAGACAGCCCTTCATCTCTTCCCAGTGATACTGAGAGCTCATCCTCAGCGAATAATACAGTCATACTGAAACTGATAAAACAGAGTCCAGTTTGATCGGGGCGTGTTTTAAATCTCAGAACCATGAGACTGACTTTTTCAGCTAGTTGGATATTTCAAGGATGGATCACACACTTGGTTCTTGCTCTGTGCGTGCAGGTAGGTTGTTTATAGTTGTAACCGATGAAAACAAAGTAACTATATGCAGATATTTCAAGTCTTTACTTGAATTCATATGTGGTTCTTATAAACTCCGTTAGATCTCTTATATATTGGGATCAATTATAGTTTTGACGGGAAAAAGTGTCGCTGTTTTTGCGATGTTGTTTTGCATTGCTTACTGGAAATAGTTTAGCCCGCCCCTACAACCCCAAACCCCGTTATCCCGTCTTCATTTCAGCACTAGGTTTGCGGGAACAACTTGTAAACGCTACATAGGCTGGTTTAACTTAAAACCTAATTCCCAGCCTAACTAGAAGACATGTATGGACATCATAGGCGCGTTGCAGGGGCACAAATGCTTTCTTTGTAGGGATCACTGGGTTTAGAGACGCAGCCTTTTTTTTCATTGGTTTTCTGCTAGGAGAATGAATTGTTGTACACTTTTAGGGGAACCCCATATGGAATGCCATTGGGATGTGTTTCATATTGTTTTCAGTGGTCCCAACCATACATGTGTTGTGCGTGGGCTTTGCTCTACAGCACAATTGGAAGTTTCCCACAAATGTAAATTTGATCTTGATTTTCATTTACTGTAAATTATAAATTGTGGTAGTAATATGTTGTTCCTCAAAAATTCCAAGTTCTGTAGCTTTTTATTTACATATACATCATCAAGTCATGGACATACTTATAAAGGATTCCTTATTGTTCTATATAAACGTATTTCAAAACTTTCCTTCATTTTGAATCATATTAGAATGTATATTGCTTTTATTATGGTTTGTAAAAGGCATAAGCAAATATTATAGATGCGAAAGATTTTGGTGCTAATAAAGTTACTATTCACTCATATTTATATTCAGTTAATAATTCATAAGTCAGTCATTCATTCTTTAAATCCAACAGCTAGTGAATTAGTCTTCCAGCTGTTTTGCTAAGTTATCAACCGGCCTATCAGGTGAAAAGTTTTAACTTGTTTTATGTTGCATCACACACAGGTTTGAACCTGCCTGAATGTAAGCCGAGTTATAAAAGAAAATCCTAGTGCATTTCAAAACTTTCCTCTGAAAACATTATTATTAACAATAACACCACAGCTTTATTCTGTTAAAATAAATTAGTTATAAATCAGCTCCAGTTCCAGTATTATGCAATATATCTTTTGTTATGTTTGTATTGTTATGATTTACCAATATATTTCTGCCTTTTTGTCTTTGCACAACGAGCAAACAGAAAAGATTCACTGAACTTGAGCTTGTAAAATCATTAAAACTGCAGTGAATTTAGCTGAACCTATTGTGCTAAACATACCCTGTGAGAAAAGACATCTCGTGTCCGGCACATATTTTCTAACGTATAATTTTTCAGGGTGTTACTGACCATGATCTTATATATTTAGTCAATGAAAATATGTTGCCCTTATGTTCATATGCAGAGGGATAAGGAATGATTTCTAAACATTCCTTTTGGTTTCCTGTGTTTTTCTCCCTCATACATCCATCAAAAAGTCTTTGGGTTTTTCAGTAGGGCAAGAAAACATTCACAATCATGTTCTTAACTATGTACTGTGTCCTGACAAAAACAAAGTGAATGCAGATTATTTTAATTAATCAATTCACTGTACATTTTTTTATACGTTATACAATCACTGTAAAGCCATTTTTTTAAATCAAAAGAGCTAGAATAAGAAATATTTTAGTTGTTGAATATTGAGTTGCTACCCACAGGGCTGTGGTTTATATACACAACCTGTTTATCATTTGAATAAAGTTGTTTTCTTCCTGATAAGTAGCCAGTTTGTTTTTGTTTAGACTGAGCTTGACAAGTTACTTGTCAAGCTAAAGGTTATGCCCTTATCAACCAAAATCTGATAAAGGCATCTTTCCTCATGAATTTCCATGATACACATGGATTTTTCCCATTGAGGTGATGGTTAAATTCACTGATCCATGAGCGATCCCAGGAAACTGGAATAGGACTGGATATGGTCATGTAGGAAAATGTGTTTAGGGGCCTTGTTTTAGTGAGATAGTGAGACAGAGAATACTGTCATATTTCATAAATCCTGTTAATTCATTGTGTGTGCTGGCTGGAATACAAGGACCTAAGCATTACCAGTGGTGGTGATTTAAAAGTATTTAATTTTTTACTGTGCTCTGCAAAAAGAAATTGGAGTATGAATTTCAACCTATTTTAATGGTCTACTAAAAAATATCTATTTGTTTGGCCAAGTCCCTTCCATAACCCTGCTCACCTCCTGTAAGAGGCTAAAATGCTGAGCTTGGCACTCTTTTTTATTGTCTTATATATGTGTGGCAGCTGGATTTACTCATATTTGCACTGAATTAGAGAATTGCATGTAATTTTGCCCTGCTGTTAAACCGTGGAATGCTTTTGTGGTATCTGGGGGGATGTGGGTGGTGTTTTATGCCTTTTTTTTCTATATATGTATTTTTTCTTACAGAATGCTGTGAGTTGAGTAATATCACACCACATATACTCGGGTTTTCATGTTTAATGAGGATGTTCCATAGACATAAGGGTTTCTATAGTGTGTAAACTGTATATTCTATCCCCCTACACTAACCCTACCCTTAAACCTAGCCACCGTATCTATCTATAGTATAGTATATAGTATAGTATAGACAGTGTAAATATGTATTGTATCCATCCATAGATTAGTATATGGACTATATGTCTATAGTATCTATCTAAACACAATTGCATTATCATCATATTTGTATGTTACTGTTGACACTTGGCTTTATGATGTTTATTTAACCATTTGTTTCAGACAGGATTGGCCAAAATCTGCCTTCAGCACGAGTATGAGCACAATGGGGTATGCTGCAGTAAATGTGAACCAGGTAAGTAGTAATACATAACTAGATTATTATAACAGGTAAGGCAGTTCAGAACTAACTTAATACCAAAATGACCACGAGATGTGCTTTATAAATGTGGCACGTAAAACTAACGTCTGGGAAACACAAGGTCAGGTTTAAATAGGGATAAAACTGCTACTGCCTTTTTTCCTAATTGAAAAACAGAAGAACAAGAAAAAAGGAAGTGTTCAACACACACCCACATAAACTATGACCTATAAATACTTCCACCACCAAACAGCTGTTGAAGAATTCTGTCTTTTGCAATGTGCGTTCACTGCCCTTCAAGGGCAAAACTAATGGCCAAAACAGGAACACAGAGTAATGAGATCCGTTCTCAGACCTTTAATTGCGCAACTGTTTCTTTTAAATGCAGGAAAATATGTTTTCGACCACTGCACGGACAGTTCGGCCACAAAGTGTCGTGACTGCGCTCATGATGAGTACCAGCCGGACTGGAGCGGTGACGTGAAATGCATCCCTCAGAAGTTCTGCGATGAGGGTCAGTCATCTGTCATCTTGTATATGCGTGTGTATGCATGAATAGAAGCATGTTGTAATTGATTTTGCATCCATCTATTCGTCCTCCGCAGGTAAAGGCTTCAACCGCACGCGTCCACACAACCCCGTAGCAGCCGAACCCTGCCGGTGCAAACTGGGTTTTCACTGTTCCCTAATCAACTGCGAGTATTGTGAAGCCATTGAAAAATGCGTGCCGGGAGAAGGGGTTGTGATACGAGGTATGAGCCTGTTGTGACTCAACAGACAACAGACCAAACAGTGATTCTCATGTAGAGGAATATTGGATAAACAGTGTTTCATGTTTTGGTGGTTTGGAAACCTCCTCTAATACATTTGTCCAGAGGTTCATTTATCAGAAAGCATCGTTCATTTTGCTTCTTCTGTCAAAATGCTTTGTAAGCGCTTTAGAAATAAAGGCAACTGTACCCACAACTGAGAGTCCAATGAATCCTGTTCGGGTTCTGTGGTTTGAGCACAAGCTTTAGTGGCAAATAGAACATGCAAAAGGAACATTATGATCACAGAACTGGATCTGAATACTGTAGTTTACATTTTATTTTTAAAGTACAATTTTACAGATCACAATTAGGATAAAATGACATTTAAAAACTGTCTGCCTGTGTATCTGTCCGTCTGTCTATATGTCTACCTAAAATAAGATTTTACAAATCACAACTCATTTAAAAACTGTCAGTCATTCTGTATTCCTGTCATTAAAATCCTTTATTTTCATCTCTCTTCATTTAAGAGACTGGCAGAGCGTCCTGTGTACCGTGTCAGTACGGATTTTTCTCAGATTCCTTTTCAACAGACACCTGCAAGAAATGGACAGAGTGAGTATCTGAGACAAATCACCAAAAAACTCCTCAAGTTTAACAACAATTGGGAGTGTGTGCCACAAAGATGCTTGTTCTCTGACTCACACACAGAGATTTGCGTTCTCACAGCACCCGCAGCTCTCATTCTCACGGCGCAACTGTTTGTCTGGGGAGTGTTGCAGGAAAGCTCAGTCATTTTTTAAAGCCCCCGCAGTCTTACCGCACTGTGGTATTATGATTAATTACTCCACCACTTCCCCAGAAAGATCCCATTTTCTTTTTGCTTTTTTGGTTGTGGTTACTTTTAGTAGAGAAAATTGGGATTGATCAAGCCAAAAGTGACCAGTCCGTTGAGCCGCCCTGTATTAATAATGTCTAATTCTTTTCCAGCTGCAAAGCCGTTGGCAAAACTGAGAAGCAGCCAGGAAGCAGTACGACAGATGTGGTGTGCGGAATGCCGTCACCCGGTAGGTTACATAAAATGTTTATGTGTGACTTTAGGAAATGTACTTATATCGGAGGAATTTGTATTATGCCATTTCTAAAGAACAAACAAGCTTAGAAGATATGGTTTTCACGGTCTTTGAAAACCAGGAAATATCACCGTTTTAAATATGATTTTCCAGCCAGGAAAAGTTATGGAAGTGAATAAAATGTCATGGAAATTTCTATGGGAATTTTTTTAATCACGCCGGGCTTTAAAGTACTTCACAGGTCAGAAATCATTTTTGCAAAGACAACCTCTATAAATGCAGTTTTAAAAATCCCTATCCTGTAATAATGAAGGACTGGAAAAGTCACAGAAAGTCAAGGAAATTTATTGGCCTAAAAATGTGGGAACCTTGATTATTTGAGACTGAGACTGATGTGTTGAATGTCTAGTAGAATTATTCTGTCCTTGTTGCTCAAGTAGTTTTGACACTCATCCCAATGGCTTCATTAGACATGATTGTGCAACAGAGAAACACATTCAGTTCCAAAAACTTTGCTGTACACTCTATAATGAGAACCATCTCAAACTGATGTGACAAATGATCAGACCCTCATGTTTTCCTTCAGGTCCTATGACACCCTGGGTGGTGGTGGCCATCCTCTCAGTCATCATTGTGGTATCTCTGGTTGTTCTCTTTCTGTTCTGCTATAAGGATAAGATGAACTTCCTCTCAGGTAAATTCAGATCTGAAATAAGTTTGTTTATTACTCTTTATGGTAGATTCTTGTCTATGTTGTTGATTAGTTTTTTCTCTGACACCTCAGTAAATCTTCGTACTTGTGTCCAAAACCTGAAAGAGGGCAGAAATCATCAGGTAAGAGATCTGAGTTGACATTTCACTCAAATTGTTAAACAAGGTAATTTATAAAACATTGTATAATGACCAAAAATGGCCCTTAAAGCTGCAATCTGCAACTTCCGCCTCTCTACCGCCATCTCTGTTTGAAACATAACACTGCAAAGTACTTTTTTTATGTATGTTAATTGAAGCCAAACTGACATTATCCCAGGAAATCGGACCTGACAGCTCAAATTATAAATTATTATTATACACTTAATATTTGGAGTCGGAGTACGGTAAAGAGATTGTGTTGAACACTCATCTTTCATGTACTGATTCAAAACCATTAACAGTTTTTTGTTTATTTTTAACCCAAAAACGTAAAGGATTGCAGCTTAAATGTATATTTTATAAGACCTGATCTGCCTCAATTTAAAAAGAGCTACATGTTTCTTTCTTTTAGGAGACTGTGATACCGTCTTCACACTGTAGGAACGGTCTACAAACCCTCCCTTTGATTTGCCAAGAGAAAACCCCCCCAGAGTCCCGGATCATGTGTCCCAGCACCACATTAACCATCACAGATGAAACTTCAACATGCACAGACCAGGATCAAGACCAGGACCAAGCTGACACATCATCGGGAAGCTCCAGTGAGGATTCTGGGAATGGCCCTGTGTCTCCTCTGTCGGGCAGCTCCTGCAGCTGTGTGCTTTCCAAGGAACCTATAGAGGTGGGAGAAAACGAGGACTGCAGTCAGCTGGTGCCCACAGGCCTGGCCACATGCTGCTCCTGCAGGACAGGAGATGCTGGTGGGACGACAGGCGGAAACGTGCAGGCCGTCAGCTTAAAAGAGCCTGTGCGGTGCGAAAACTGCTCTACCGAGGGCCTGCCCGCTTGTGCTGGCATTGCTGACTGTGAATATCTGCAGCGTTCCCAGGAACTCTATCTGGACTACAGCAGCCCCGCTGGCAAGGAAGCCATGTCGGAGATGAGAGGTTTCCATGGCGACCGAGGTCAGGCAGAGGGGCAATACAGACAGAATGAACCCTGTTGCTGCAGCATAGACTCCACAACCCTTCCGCCCTTGCCATCGGTGAGCGCCAACGATCGGGGCCTTTCGTTGATCGACAGCGATGACAACAAACTGTCTGACCCGGATGCAGACCCGGAGTACCAGAACCAGTGCTCAGAGGCTGCTCTTACATCTGGTAAGCAAACACATTCTTAAATAGTGTGACGGCTTGGAAAAACAGACTGTTGACTGTGCATCTAAAGTATTTCAAAGCATTGCTTTACTTGTATTGGTATCCGTGAAATGCTGTTAACTCATAGCGCATGGATTAATCCCATATTTACCAGCAGTGTGATATGACTATTCCTATAAAAATATGATGAAAGATTGGAAAAATATAAGTCATAATATTTCAGGAATAGGTGGATGGAAATGCGCAGTGTGGCAATTGTTCCAGTCTTAGTAGATTGATTATGCAACATACAGCACCATCTGAAGTTTTCTGTAACCTATACAGTAATAGTACAA
>JAZGTK010011755.1:0-15374 GCA_036877625.1 Ambastaia sidthimunki | reverse complement strand
TAGGTGTATTCTAGAATTTTGTTTTAAACTCAATTAACTTTAGCAAGCCCCGCCTACAGCTTCGTCTGAGTTTACGAGTGCTCTCTTAAACTATCAGTGGAAGTTTGTTTTGGTCTGTAAGGCAGTGAAGTGGAAAGAGCTAAAAACATGCAGGTAATAAAGCATAACAATAATGCTTTTTGCTGGACAATCAAGGGCTTGTAAATGCTGATTAAACTAGTAATCATTTACTCATCCTCTTTTGTGGAACTCCAAAAGGAGGTGTTTTGAAGAATCTTCACGCTGTTCATTATTTATTGATTTTTTCTCCCCCTTTGCCATAGCCCCTAAGTCACATTTTCAGGTTTTTGAGTGAACTGTTTCTTTAAGCAATGTTAAAAGTGTGCAACAAACCACAGGCAAAAGTCTGAAGCTTTTCTGCTTGTGGAGGTAATAGTAGAACAAAGCTGTGATGTTTCTCCTCAGGTCACATACGTATATCAGACCTGGGTTTGGCTGTGCATGTACCAGATGGTCAGACAATCAAAGGTCGGGTGGGCACTGTGGGGTACATGGGTAGGTATTTGAATTTATTATTGCCTGAATATTATCAGTAGCTTCTGATTCAGAGGTTGGCAACACCTTTCTTGAAACATTCAGTGTTACCTGGATGTGTTTGTGTCCCATTAGCCCCTGAGGTGGTGAAGAACGAGCGGTACACATTCAGTCCGGACTGGTGGGCTCTCGGCTGTCTCCTCTATGAGATGATTGAGGGCCAGTCGCCCTTTCAGCAGCGTAAGAAGAAAATCAAACGTGAGGAGGTGGAGCGGCTGGTCAGAGAGGTGGAGGAGGAGTATTCCAGCAAGTTCTCAGAGGATGCCAAATCACTCTGTAAAATGGTGAGTTTATGTTATGCAAGTAAAGCTTTACATAGAGTGGAATCATTTTACCGTACAGTATATACTATCATTTTTTTTCCTGAAGATAAAGAATTTTTTTTTTATTTATGCTATAATCACAAACAATTATTAGGTATATTTTTACAATCATCTTTATTGTTTTGTCTCTTAGCTGCTAGCCAAAGATCCTAGCGAGAGACTTGGCTCTCTGGGGGGCGGCGCCTCAGAGGTTAAAGCCCACCTAATTTTCCGTTACATCAACTTCAAGAGGCTTGAAGCAGGAATGCTCGAAGCTCCCTTTATTCCAGATGTGAGTTGGTTGAGAGACTAACATGGTATTTTGGGCATATTTATTTAAAATACCAACCACAACTGTCATTGTTACCACTTAGTTTTTCATTTAAATTGTTTGAGGACAATATTGTTCAAGTGTGGCAGATCAACACTGCATGATTTGAGTGTTTAGTATAGTTTGTATATGTGCCTACAGCCTCAGGCCATCTACTGTAAGGATGTGTTGGACATCGAACAGTTTTCCACAGTGAAAGGGGTGGAGCTGGAGCCCAAAGATGACTCCTTCTACAGCAAAGTGTCCACTGGATGTGTTCCCATCCCCTGGCAAAATGAGGTCAGATCTCCACTCAGAATAACCTCACCGAAGGTTTTATTCTGTACGGTGATTGCCGTTTTATGACCAGCAAATGATAAAGAGAAAATTAACAGCGACTTTGCCATTAACTGTCAATCAATTAAAAAACTAATTGTGTGATGTGCTGATTAATCATTAATCGCCAATGATCGCATATGTCAGTCTTTGCTGATGAAAACTTCATAAGTGAAGATAATTTAAAGACATTGCATTATTATGGTAGAACAAACATTGACAAAAAGTACCTTTAGAAGTGAACGTGTACTTTGCGCCATATCACTGTACACAATCCTGAGTAAAATGGACACTGAAAAGAAACCTCATTCCAGGAAATGTATCTCTGTATGGGTCAGGAAGTTCATTTTATTGTCTTTTAATTATTTGTTCTGGATTATCATGTTCAATGGAAAAGGCATATGGTTTTTTCATTGTAATGTGTTTTGTATTGTACTTCATCAATCCATTTAGATGATAGAGACTGAGTGCTTTAAAGAGCTCAACGTGTTAAACTTGGACGGCACTGTGCCCCCTGACCTAGACTGGAGAGGTCAACCCTCACCTCCACCCAAACAGGGCTTGCTGCAGAGACTCTTTGGACGGCAGGTGAGACTCTGACATTCACTTACTTTGCTTATCTCATTAAATACATGTCATGTCTTGTGCCATGTGCCCGTTTCCCCCCAAGGCTGTTGTGTTACTTTAGTGAATGAGGTGGTGAGTGTCTGGTTGAGAAGCTCTGCCAAAGGTGTTTCTAAACCTTGTGTGTTCAGTATTGGGTTTGATACTGAAACTGTGTGCTTGTCAGCAGGTAATTATTGTAATGTAATAAAAATATCCACAAGCTCTCAAGTCAGTTACCATATAAATCTCCCCAAAGCTAATAAATATGGACTAAAAGCCACAAAAGTATGATTTTGTGGGGCTTTTAAACTAATATAAAAAAGTTATCACACGTTTTGTCAGAGGGCTCCCAGTGTTTGACTGCATGTTTCTATGCTGCCCCTACAGGAATGCTGTGGAAATTGCAGTGACAGTGAGGAGGAGCCTACACGGCTGTAAGGGCGTGGCCTGCCCAGAGCTCCTCCCCTACATTGCAGAGGATCTCATTTGTTTACAGTTTTTGCACATTTGTATTTTTAAGATAGCTCTATATAAATATTGGAATGTATTTTTCACTATTTGGCCATGCAGTGTATTTTATTTAAAATCACATCGATAAGGACAGAAAAATGAATCATAATTATTTTCTTTTATCACGTGTGAAGTATGGCAAGGACACTGCTCAAGTCTCAAAGCCGATTGACCCAATCAATCCATGTACATGTCATCAGTATGTATCCCAGCCTCTCTGCGCTTTCATTTATTCTCTGTTCTTGTACTAAATCACAAACATGTACAGTATGCACTCAGAATATTTGTTTTAGATTTGGGGAGCAAAGGAAATTTGTTTTTGCAAATATTTTTATATTTATATTTTGAATTTTATTTTCTTATGGTAATATCGACAATCAAATGACACCATTTGTATTAAATAGTGAAACATGCATTAATAGATTAAAAAAACAAAAACAGGAAGTGACTGTATAACCGAAGAAAATTTTAACAAGTTGTCTATCAGAAGTGTCAAATATGTTATGTAAGGTGACTTAGCTAGAGATAACTAGTAAACCAAATAGGCGTGACTTAAGTGAATAAATGTATGATAACAACTGCAGACAGCTGATCATGATGATCATGTTGTAAATATGAGACACTCGTCTGTAAAGTCTTCAGTGCGTCTTCCTGCAAATTCCTCCCTGGATAAATGGGAAAAATATCCTGGTTATAGTTCTGTGTGACCCACATGTTGCATACTGAATCAAACCATGAGGCATTATTTTCCATTTCTGGTATATTTTCACAACAATGTTTAGGAAAGATTGGTGACTGGTAATAACATGATCTTGTAATTTGACAAGACAGAAAGACTTCAATACTTTTACACATTTAGCAGGTAATCGTTTGTGAACATGCTAACAGACATTCAAAATGTTATTTTATTTTTAAGTAGTTGCTATAAGTAGGTGTACGTAGTTTTCTTGGGCTGCATAGAATTTAACTGCTGCTTTTTTAGATCAAACAAAAATTATTTGCCAAATCAAAGTTTTTCTTTCAGTATTTTTTTGTTTCTTTTTTGTTTTTTCGTTTCTCTTGCACTCACAATAAGCTCTTTTTATTTGCTTGAAAAGAGGATGATTTGGGAACTTCCTTGTAAAATTTAACCTCTTAATGCACTTAAGACCAAACCAGTTCAATTTTGTCCTTTATTGAAGATGCGTTTTGAGGATTTAGGGTACTAATTGGTATTAGTGTTTTTGTTTCAGATGTCTCTGTTCTTGTTTTTGAGTTGACTTAACATCTTGTGCACACTGTCTCTGTTCTCTGCTGTTGTTTTACCTCAAAACATTGTGATGGACGTTTATCTTTTTCCAGAGCTCTTGTGAATTTTTATATTGAACATTTGGACATCATAGTATATCACAAGAGGTTTTGGAACTTTATATTTAAGCCTTGCTGAATGCACATCATCGTTAGCCCACCGACTCAAGTGTTTTTGATCAAACTAAAGCTTTGGAGAAAGTCCATGGAAGTACCGTCACCCAGTGACACATTTTCTCATCCACTTGCAGTTTACGTTAATTCTCTCAGATAAACTCAAATACATTCCAAACTCTACCGTACTGTACAGTTGTAAAATTTGTTTTGTTTTTTGTTTATTTAGCAATAATGGATTTTATAACTACAACTACTATATACATGTGTATAAAATGATAACATTTCAAATCTAGAGGAAAACAGAACTTAGTTTGACTCAATGTTTTTCTGAGCCAGGCTTTCAACACTGTGAAGTGATCGTTTCTGTCACAGTTTTTTCTTTTGTGCAATGCACTGATATTTGTTATTTTCTTGTTTTGTGATCTTACAACTGTGTATGTATGTGTGCCTACATGCTGTATGTCTGAGTGTGTGCGCTTATATCTGCACTGCATGTGCTCCTTTTCTTTATCATAACCACTAGCTGAGGTTATACATTTTTCCCTAATTGAGTGAAATGTTATGTTCCAGCTTTCAGTGTTTCTTTTATCTTGTATAAGAGGAAAGGTGGACAACTTCAGTCTCACTGATGATAATGATTATAGAACATTAGTAATATCATCAGATCATTTCAGTATCATAGATATTATGTTTACCTCAGGGCAAAGGTGGAGCTGAACTCAAATATTCATAAATGGGACTTTCATAAATGGGTACTGAGAATTAAACATTCGGAACAGAAATTTGAACTGTCCAGTCACATTTGTCAGTGTTATTTTTAATGAATACATTTGAGATGTAATGTTACAATAAAAACAGACCCCATGATATCAATGTCGTATTGTATTAACAAGAGAACTAACATAAAAAATAATGTTAGTAAAAAATGAAAGATGCAAGAATTTATTCCTATATCTTACATGCCTCAAAGTGTAAGGTGCCATTTTATGCGAAATTTTCATTTAGCAAATGGCAGGGCTAGAGTTGGTAAATCTCTTGGGTAGAAAAGTGTGAAGCTTAAATATTTAGAATAAAACGTTACCCTAATTTTTAAAACTGTTCTAAATGCTAAAACCAGAAGCAACATGCCATGGAGGGTTATAGACTTCAATATGACTAATTTAGCTATTGTGTATAATGTGCAGATTAAAGTAATATATAATCTAAACGATTTGGCTATTATAAGCAGAACCAAGTCTGTGAAAGAAGTCAGTGTTGTTTAATTTGTCATTTAATGTGCCATTTTCTCCATAATGACCATGTCAGATTTTGAGTTGTTTTGCTTACAGTAATTTAGAATTTTGTTTAAACAAAATTTATAACATATCTGTATTTTTTTTCCAAATCAGTATATAAAAGTCCATTGCCCTTTCATTGAAAGCCAGAAGAATGTGTTTTGTTGCAATGCTAACTTGTTTTTGTATCTGTATCCCTGTTCAAGAAGCCTTATTTATATATGATACAAGAAATGGTTCCTGGATTGCACATTGAATGCTAATATTTGCTAAACTCAATAGTTAATTCTCACTCAGGTTACTGCCATCATTTATGTTATTATTTGCTTAATGTACACAGCCTTACTGATAAAATAATGTCAATTTACTGTTTATATTTGTCCATTTTAAAGTTGTATAAAAGACATGCCACTGGGGAACGCTGTTTATAGACTTTGGCGAATAATTGTGTTAATAATGATAAAAATGACATTGAAGGAGTTTGTTTAGTAAATGTTCTTTTTGTTTGAGCACTAATGCTCTTTTTCGCTTTTAGTTTACTTTGTGCTGTAATGTCTGCTCATTGTGCATGGCCTGTCACGCAGGTCGTCTGTGTACCACAAACTGCATTTTGTTTTTTTTCTGAAATGTTTTCATTCTGAATTTTTTTTCTGCAGTAATATTTAACTTCAATAAATTTTTATTTGGTTAACTTTTGTGTAGCTTTTGAATATATTTTCTGTTTTGATCGTGTTGACAAGAATGTGCGGTAATGCAAATATTGCCCTGGTTAGGATGTTATTTAGTTTATCCAAGATCCCTACCCACATAGTTGTATACTAAACATTCATTATGTTTTGATTGTCTGTAATTGTGCTGTGTCTTGCATTGTTTCGGTTTGGTCTTCAAATGACTTGTCACAGGAAACTTGTGTCTTGCCTGGTTATGGTGTAACCAAAACTGCCCATCTCCAAATGCATATGTTCTATTAAGATACCAGCAACTAATAACTAATACCTCTCAAGTAGCCACACCAGTTAAATTAGTAATTTCTTTAGCACAAATAGTGTAAAACAACTACAGCAAAGGTTTAGCATGCTCATACTTTTTCATGCTTTTTAGGCTGTCCTTCATAACTTTGCTACTGCATGATAATTACCTAATGTCAGACAAAATTACCTAATGTCTCCGACAAAATGTCAGAGATGACAATTAAACACAATTTTTAAGAACATTTTGAATTAAAGAAACCAGTTCAGATTAATTAATGTGCTGCCACAGAACACTAATCCAATGGCTGATACCACTAGTGTGTATATGCTATTAAATCTTTGATACCCTTCTTCTTATCCATCAGATAAACAGACGGACTTCATCTGATCATATAATACCTTGATATTCAATCCTAACATATGGTAACACCACTTTTATTATGCAATGCTCTAGTCTCACTACAACCCTGTAATAATGTGGCTCGAAATCACAAGATCTATTTTCTCACACTCCATGATGTTAGCACATCTCCTGTTCCACAGGGTCGACTTGTCCATCAGGCTGATTATCACTGCAAATCCGCCACGTCGTTCCCTTGCACCTCACTCTCCTCTCCAGTCCTTCTTTCTGTTGCTGGGCAACGCTCTTTAAGGGATTTAAAAGAAATAAATAATGCCGCAAATAGACTCTTCTGGTTTTTTAACATTGGGAGAAGAGAGAAACGAAGCTCGTCACAGATCATCTGTGAGGTGCAGATATGGCATCAGGTTTGAGGGCCTTGAGCAAGAGGCAGGGAGGGGTATGATTGTCTATGAGAGCTTTTCCGCTGTAACTGACCAAGGTTGTTTGAGCTATAACTGTATGAAGTACTGAGGGACAACCACTGTATGAAGTTCTCTCATCATCTGCCCTTTTCCTCTGGCTGTCTCTTTGTCGCTAATAATTGCTGATGGGGTTCATGTTTAGAAGGTCTGTAGCACTCACTGATAAAGAACAAGCTTCAACACTTTTCTCTTCAATGTAAACCTGATGAGTAACAGAACATTTTGTTGCCCACTTTCTCTTTGTGCAGCATTGTGCTGGACTGTCCTGCCCACAGTGAGATTCTGATTAGCTGTTATTATGCCACATTTAGCATATTCTGTTGTGGTTCATATGTTAGGGACCATATTGTCTGATAGAAGGATGGCACATAATGAATTTGCTTGTGGAAAACTTGCTGCCTAGAGTCTAGAGTGCTCTGGGTGGTTGCCAGGATGATGTTATGAGGTTGCTAAGATGTTTTGAGGGATTGTTAAGATATTATGGTATGTTTCTACGGCATTGCTGGATGGTGGCTATGGTGTTCAAGGTGGCTGTTTGGTGGTTGCTTACCAACCATGGTTAAAAGAGACAACCCTCAAATGTCTATTTTTAGTCTTCAGGTCCCTAATTTTATGACTGTAGTATATAGACTCTGCCTATTTTATCATTCTCCATGTAAATGTCTGATTGCTAAGAAAAGTAATACCACCTTTCCTCAAAATTCAGGACATTTTTAAATATCACTAATGTTTGTAATACTAACAGTGCCGGTACAGGTTACATGGCAAACTCTGATACTTAGAGTGAAGGATTTCAAACAGACCCTGAACCCTAAGTATAAGCAATGGTAACAGTTTTGTCTGAAGTAAATATAACATTATAGGTGAAATGAATGATAGGCTTAAGAATACTGTGTCTGACATTTTGCCACCTTTGTAAATGATAGACCAGCAAATGATGCATCTACAAACATTTACACATTAACAACGTTTCACTCAATAGGTTAATACCGGGCTTGTTTCTAGGATCACTTTTCACAAACACTTTGTCTTCTGAGGTCAAACTAATGTCTAAATATTCACCAGAATGAATAAGACACACTTCCGAGACCATTATGTCTACAACCCAGAATGTGCTTGGTACTTTTACAATGATCACATGGCTCGGCTGATTCAAAGATTCTGGAATTCAAAGATTCTGTCGTAGAGGGAAGACAAAAAGCAAGCAGCCTTCTGTGACAATGAAATTTTACTTTGCAGACAATGACTCTCATTGTCTAAAGTGTGCAAGTGTCTGTGTTTTAAGCCTAGGAAGATTGTGTCACGCTCTAAAGTTCCTGGCATGAGATCCGTCACAGAGAGCATTTGTGGGTCACTTCCTGTCATTGAGGTCACAACACATGAGGCAAGAGGAGGTCAGCCAATCACAGGGTGACCTTTTGCTTTCTTTGTGATCACGGTGTCATTTATGCCTGAATCACTCTTTTTTCATAACGATACAGGTCTAAGACTTAAAACCCTTGTATACAATTACAATATGAAAATTAATCTGTATTTAAGGCCTAAGGAATATTTGATAATAACAGAATGTTTAAAAACAGCTTTTTGTGCAATTCTGTTTCATTCCACAAGTGGCACAGAAATTTCACTGCAATGCCATTCAAGGACAACAGTACAGAAAATGTTAGGTGAAGAGATACATAGATTTGATTGTTATGGTAGGGAAATAAGGTGGAGCAAAATGTTCCTGTGTTTTCTCTTCCAAACATAAAGAAACAGCTCTCATAATAGTTCATGTCTCTGCATCTGCTTCAAACAAAGACAGAAAGACAGACAGACAGAAAGTGTGAAGTTGAGACTACAAGGGTGTGCAAAACCTCCATGAAAAAGTGGTATTCATAAATTGCAATATAATGTCTTTATTCTTGGAGTCTGGGAAATAAAGGCACAATCATTATCTCTGATCTCTTTAACAAAAAATGGAGGTTTCAGGAGGTTTTGTCCAGGGCTTTTGAAAATGAACACATGCATTGACAGTGTCCACAAAACCCAAAGCATGATAAGTCCAAAATTATTCCTGTGTAGTCATGAAGAGACTGGGTCCTAAACCAAACACTACTTTGAGATAAATGACAACACAGCCAATCAAATGCCCTTTATTAACATGAAACTAATCCTCAGCCACACTGTAATGGTGGAAGCATTGTAATATGGCAACCCTAGATATAAGCAAGGACTTCACAGTCCATGCAGTGAAGCTGGCGCAGTGCTTATGCAAGTTGTCATAGCAATGCTCTTTTCCCTAACCTGCAACAATATAGCACATTACAAGAAACCAGTTCGGACTGAGTTCCATTCTGCTAACCTGAAAACCAAATAAGCAACACACTGCAGTACGTGATCTGTCCTATGCAAATGTTCTTGAGCATGTTCTTTTCCACAGTGTTCTTGAACATGTTCTGTCCTATGCAAAATTTTCTTCAGCATGTTTTTTCTTGTTCTCAGTGCTTTTCAGCATGTTCTTTCCTATGTGAAGTGTTTATCAGCATGTTCTATGCAAAATGTTCTTGCACCTGTCCTTTCTTACACAGCATTCCTGAACATGTTCTTTTCTAAGCAAAGTGTTCTTTAGAATCTTTTTGTGTAATGTAAAATGTTCTTGGGCATATTCGTTTGTGTTCTTGAACATGTTAACTGAGGTGCTCTTCAGCATATTATGTTTAATGCATGTCTTGCACATGATGTCACATGTGTAAAGTGTTCTTAAATGTTCTATTTTATGCAGTGTGTTCTCATGTTCATTCCCATGGAAGGTGTTCTTTAGCATATTTTGTCCTTTGCAATATATTTTTGAGCATGTTCTCCTCCACGGAAAAAAATTAGAGCAGGTTAGTTTATTTAAATAAACGGCTGTGTCTCATCCTATGAGGGGCGTCACTGACACATTACTGACACACGTGGTTGTACGTGACTTACACATTTATGTACAGAAGTTCAAAGACATTCAACCATCATAACCAAGACGGAAACGGACAAAACAAATAACTCACACCGCCGCAGCTTTGTGATACAGACAGTTAAAAAAAAGGAGGAGCGACAATCGATTTGCGTTTGTTGTTGAACCGTTATTCTCAATGTTACAGACAGAGTCCTCGTGACAGCAGCGGGTCGCGCGCGGAGTGCCAATGTGGGTGTTTGATGACGCGCTGACTCGCGTGAATTACAGGTATCCATTAACCACTGCGCTTCAAGATCTCGAGGGGTGACACGCAAAACGCTTTGTATTTACCCAGGTAAACATTAGTAAATATACTGTTAACCACAGTCTGCGGTTTGGATACGTTATTAACTACCCGTGCCACTGACAAGCACAAGCGCAACTTTATTTGGATGAAGTCACGTCCAGTGCATTACAATGGTGTCACGGGTGTGAACGTGAACTCATCGTGACTGGAAGATGCACGTCAAGTAAGTGGCCGGAATGATCATATATTTGTATATTTTTATTAGCTGGTAGAAAGGATTATGAAACGGCAAATTCTGAAATGTTATGAAACGTCACCTATGCGTAATAAAGGTTTTGGTTTTGCTGTCCTCTGGGGATGCAGAGGATTATAGATTAACATTTTGGTGCCCTTGAATATTGTAATTTGCTTTCTATAATATATGATATGGCGTTTATCCGTCATTACATATTGCGCACGTTTTTTTCCACAAATATCACCCACCTGAAAAGCTGGACATGATAACTGTTGTTGAAAAGGGCACGCGAAAAACAGACAACAATGATGTTTATTTATTGATGTAAATGTATTTATATATTGTGTGGCTGGACATGAACTCCTTTTGATCTATTTTAACATAAAATCAGCATATTCCATGCCTTAATAATAATAATATAATAATAATAATAATACAACTTGCTGTACTTGTATTAATAATAAAAACTAAAAGAGACACCCCTCTTTAAACGGTGTTTTGTTATGTGTGGCTATGTATTACGTTTTTAGTTTACATTTTTATATAGATTTTTAAACATATATGATTATAATGTATTTTTGCCCATGAGATTGTGTTAGTAGGGGGCATCATTGAAGTTTCAAAGTCACATTCTTCGATTAAGTAAGAGGTGATGACAGGCTCCTCCTCATTCATATAATGAGGACCAGTGTTTAGGACCACAGCCATTTCTCTAAACACTGGGTGATTTTGAAGGTGTGTATAGTAGATATGTTAAACAAAATACCGATACTGCATATTTAGTGTAAGGAGTGCTCGGGTAGTTCCTGAAAGATAATCCATAGGGGATGTCTTTCAAAATGACTTGACTGATCAATTTTAATGCAGTGTGTGTTGGCAATCACGAATTATTAATCACATGATAGGAAGATCAAGGAGAAAAGGACATGGCTGATAAACAACCAGAAGACATTTCATTAGCTTTACCAAGGTTACCAAGCTTTACCAGGTTGTCTTATTTGGACAGAGATCTGAAAGTGTGTAGAAAAGCATACATGTGAATTTGAACTGTAAAGTTGTTTAAAGCAGGTTACATAATGCATCTTAATCATAGTGGCAATGGCATATTTATTTGTCACCGGTTGAGAGCTATCATTAACAGCAGAAGAGGTGCAATGTTGAAAGCCATTATTAAATGTTCAAGCAGTTGAAGATTCGAAATACATTAGTGAATGAAAACTCATACTGTTGACATAATTTCCTCAGAATCTCTATTTGGTGTGAACTTGATACTTACCCCCTAAAGTTACTGTGCTTGAACAGCTGGGGTAATTATGAAATGGGCCATTGTGTGTGAATATTAAGGGTATGTTTTGAAAATATGACAAGTTCATAACTTATGATGGTTGCCCCCTTCTATCTTCTTTCTCTTTGTTGAGCAGCATGACTGCTGATATCCTCTGGAGATCTAAAGAACCCTGATCTGATCTGTGGAGCATCACAACACAGGAGGAGACCCAAGCACTGTGAGAAGTTAGCGTTCCCTCATTGCACCAGCTGTCAGAAAAAGAGCATCTGCAATTATTTAGTTCTTTTAACGAGGGTCTCTGGTGGACCTTTGTGAACTACCACCTCAATTTCGCTTTTCCATTACCTTGGTCTTACAATTTCTTGGAACGTCTTAACTGGATAGCTTTTCCGAGTACAATCAGGTCATTTTGTTTGACCTCCGGTCCGTGGGAAACCTTTCTGTTGGTTAACTTAAAGAAAAATGAACTCAATCAACTCCTGGATAAAGTCTTTGCAGTGTTAAACAGCAGGATTTATCAAAGAATGGGATTTACAGTGTTTGTTTGCTTTGAGAAATGGTGAGTGAACTCCACCCCAGCAACACAACCAGCAGGTGTCTGTAAGACTTTGAATCTTTTCCACTGGATTCTGCAGGGCCTGAGCTTCATCGAGGTCATCATCATGGTGATGTCGCAGGGCACCTATACATTTTTGGCATGCTTTGCCGGCTTTTGGCTCATCTGGGCTCTCATTGTCATGCTCTGCTGCTTTTGCAGCTTTGCCCAGCGCAAACTGAAGCGTCGACGCGAAGAGAGACTGAGGGAACAGTGTCTGCGGTCCCTAGAGATGGAGCCTCTCGACTGCACTGGAGGGGGTTATTCTCAAAGAGAGCCTCCTCAGTTCTGCCCACCACTTCAAAGGATCCCCCCACAGGTGCCTGTGAACCACACCCTCCCACAAGGAAACTGGACCATCCCTGAAGGTAGGGCATTTACACCAATACTTCATTAGCCTACAAACCATTACAATTGAGGAAGGGGACATGTATGGTTTATCCTAATTTAGTTCTATATTAATCCTCATACTTTCTTGAAGATGATCATTTTTAAGAAACATGTAGAAGACACCATGGAATCAAAATGGAGTTAGCTTTGAAGTGATCTAAATATACAATATTTATATTGTACATATAGTATATACAATCTGGGTATATACAATAAAACATCTTTAAACCTTTTAAACTGTTCTTCTTATGAGAGCTTTACCTCAAACCTCCATACCTTACACAGTGCTGACAGCCCAGGCCACATTCTTTTATATATGATATGGTAACAGTGTCTTGTGTGGGCATTGTGTAGGCAGAGGAGCCCAGAAGTGAGCTAGCAACTGGCTAATCATGTACCCAGGCAGACGGGCAGACTGCCAGAGATGGTGTATCCCTGACCATGGGCAAAGAATGTAGTTTTAAACCTGTGCCAGACACATAGGACAGATGACCACACATTAAAACGAGGCCCAAGTAATAAGTCAGCTCATAAAAGAGTAAGAGTCAGAAAGAAGTAAGCTCTTAAAAGGATACTGTACTACTGTATAACAACAAGCCTATTATGTCCTTTGTGTTAATTTTGGCACTATTTGAGAAAATGGTTTTGATATGATGTTAAAATCTTAAGAATCTTTGGTCCTGCTTTATATTAGATGTCTTTACTTACTTTTTTTAGGATAGTGCAGTGGTGCTAAGCAAGTAGGGTTAGCAGTGCATTTTAAGAACACAACTTTGCCACCCAGTACTGCATCAGAACAAATAATTGAAAAGAGCCAGCAAAGAAAATGCAGCCCCATAGCACTGCCAGTCCCAAAAACTCAAATGGTACCTTGCAGTTAGCTTTCATCTTCCATTCTGGCAAGAGGCACAGCTGATATGGAAAAACACTGTTAGTACCAGCCAAACACATCCTTATCTCTGACCTCAATATGCTGGTTTATCACTTACCACAGGAGAAAATCTATCTAGGCTTTCATCTTTGAATGAGATGTGACCTTGAAGCAAATTATAAAAGCTCTGTAGTTCTTCCCCCCTTAATGTTAAAATATAAAAAGCCCTTTCTTTTATTGTCCCATGTCTTCTAATAACCTGATTTTTATACAGAGGTTGTTAATCTGATAAGAATTATAAGAATTTTATGTCTGTAAATGATGATGATGTCTTAAGTAAACAGTAGTCAAAAACACAGATAAGTCCCACAGATAAAGTGGGACAAAACATTATTTATACTTAAGATTATCAAAATCTTGGAAAACAGAAAGGTTAGTTTTATCTTGAGGACATATTGCAAAGGTCAGTTTGCAAGTCAATTGCAAAGGTTTTGTTTAAGTTATTTTACTAAGTTCATTGGTGAACCATATGCTTTTTTGCAGCAGACACAGATGTCTTTGGGAAGCCCCCTTGCTATGAAGAAGCCGTCTTGATGGAGGACCCACCACCCCCCTACAGTGAGGT
Organism: Ambastaia sidthimunki; assembly: GCA_036877625.1. NCBI lineage: Eukaryota > Metazoa > Chordata > Actinopteri > Cypriniformes > Botiidae > Ambastaia > Ambastaia sidthimunki. The sequence continues at coordinate 1,014 of JAZGTK010011755.1, read as the reverse complement.
TCTGGCTGACCCCAGGGGTGGAACATACACCAAACCTTCAAGCAGGTCCTCCAGGAAGCACCTAGAGTCTGAGACCAGCAAGTTGGCCCCAGTGACCGTGTTTCCTGAACATGGCTACTCCTCCCTCATACACCTACCATCGACCAGGTCATGGGACTCACTTGGACACCTCCTGTCCACCATGGACCTTAACCACAACAATCTGCCCGTAGAGCCCCAGGCCTCTGCAATCACCACGATGCCTCGTGAGGGCCGGACTCACACGGACCTGGGTTTGCGGAACCTCCGCAGTCTGGATCAACACTATGGTTTGCCTACCGCTTTTCCTCTTTTAGGACGAAGCACAGCAGTTTAAGCCCCAATTTATGACACAAAAATAGACCTGCGGACCACTTTCTAAAATGAACATTTACAATGCTGAGTCAAACGTGGTCAGAGGAGGTTTCAAACGTCGGTTTTGGGGTCCAAATAGGGTCACTTACTGTATCCGTGAGCGGCTCACTGTAGATCCATCATCTCTTTTCTCACTCATTCTCTCTCTGCACTCAGTGGCATCTCTGCCTGATGCAGAGCAGCAGCTATTATGTGAATGCTGTTTCCATGGCTCCCGGGAGCCGTCTGCAGCACACCAACGCCTTGCCCCTCACATCCTCTCTTACTCACTTTTCATCTGTGGCTCACTAATATTATACAAATGACATTTCAAATTTGCCTTTAAAAACCAGGGTAGATGATAAAACATAGCAAAATGTCCAATGGTTGTACTATAGCTGCACAATGCTGCTGAACTGTACAAAATGCCATTTTATGAACTGTGAAACAATATGAAAACAATCTTTCAAGGTAAATGTTTTAAAAAAATAATTTTGTGCGAATATGCCCAGAGGGATTTTAGACTTTTTGTGAGTCAAATCTTCATAGTGATCATTTAAAAAAAGGATCTTCAGGAAGATTCTTTGGAACTGCCTAAAGAATGACAATTTGTTTGAAAAATGTCTGTCATCCTTTTTTGAG
>JAZGTK010011754.1:0-15374 GCA_036877625.1 Ambastaia sidthimunki | reverse complement strand
AAAAAGCAGACAATTGAGAGGATATAACCTTTTCTAAGATCTTTGACATAAAAGGGATATTTGAAATTGGTCTATAATTTGCAAGTTCATTTAAGTCCAGTTGGTTTCTTTAGTAGAGGGTTAATGACTGTGAGCTTGAAGGGAGTTGGGACATGACCGAGGCACAGAGAGGAGTTAATGATATTCAGAAGATACTCTGGTAATAGCTCTGGTAATTTCTGGTAATAGCTCTGTCAGAAGATTAGTTGGTATGGGATCTAATAAACATGTAGTTGGTTTGGAAGAGATGATAAGTTTATTGAGATCATCCTGGCTTATAGGAGTAAAACATTCCAGCTGCTCCTGAGGGGAAGCATTAAACAACAGTGGATTTTCCAGTAATGAAGCTGGCCATGTAGTTTCAATTATTTTATGTACGTTTTCAATTTTTTTTCTGTAAAGAAGGTCATGAAATCGTTGCTCCCCAAGTTTGCTGGTACATTATCTTCAGGTAGCGTTTGCTTATTTGTTAACCTGGCCACTGTAGTAAATAAAAACCTCTGATTGTTTTTTCGATTTGTGTGCTAATATGTGCAGCCCTTGCTGTTTTTGGGGCTTTTTTATAACGGGACATACTGTCTTTCCATGCTAAACGAAAAACCTCCAGATTCATTTTTTTCCATTTTCGCTCTAGGTTACGGGTTTCTCTCTTTAGAGTAAGAGTCGTGCTATTATACCACAGAGCTGTCCTTCTGTCTGTAACTTTTTTCATTTTAAATGGTGCAACAGTTTTGAGGGTACTAATAAAGCTGTGATTCAGACTTGTTGTTAGAGTATGTAAATCTTTAGCAGATTTGGGTGTGTTGAGTATATCGGATAAATCAGGCAGAGTACTAATGAAGCTGTCTGTAGTGTTAGGCGTAATGTTTCTGCCCTTTCGAAAGCATGGGCTATTACGGTTGACATCAGCAGATTTTATTGTCCAAGAAATAAGATGGTGGTTGGTAATTTCATCACATTGTGGTGAGATTTCTATATCTATGGGGTCGAGACCATATGATAGAATTAGATCTAGAGTGTGATTGAAGCGATGGGTGGGTAAAGTAACATTTTGTTTAACGCCAAAAGAATTTAGCAAGCCCATAAATGCACTCCATGAAGCATCATTTGCAACATCTACATGAATATGGAAGTCTCCAACGATTAGGGCTTTATCAACAGATACCAGAAGTTCAGTTAAAAAGTCAGCAAATTCTTTTAGAAACTCAGAGCAGGAGCCAGGGGGTTTATACACAGTAACCAGCGCAAAAGAGAGAGAAGATTGTTTCCTTATGTCTGGTAGTGTAACTTTAAGCACCAATATTTCAAAAGAGGGAAAACAATAAACCTTAGTCTGCAAAACCCTTAGAAAATCACTATAAATAGTTGCGACGCCAACACCACGCAGATTCATTTAAACCAGCAAAGTCATCTGGCTATATCCATGTTTCCGTAAGACAGAATAAGTCAAAACTATGATCTCAGATCATTTCATTTACAATAACCCCCTTTGTCGAAAGTGATCTTATATTAAGAAGCCCAAGCTTTAGAAGGTGTTTACGTTCCTTAAGTTGTTATTTTCTGCATTAATTACAATTAGATTTTGCCTGATAATTGCCTCAGGTTTATTATTTTTCTTCACTTTCCGGGGAACAGACAAAGTCTCTATTTGTTTAACCGTACATATATATTTTTTATTATTTGTCAATTCAGCAGAACAGCAGCAGCTAAGAGAAAAGACTAGACTTACGAGTCAGTTTGCACGAATGGTCCTGGTGATGTCCGACATTAGAGAAGCTCCCACTTGGCTGGCCATCCGGACGGTGGAGCCCGGTCACTCCCAGAAAAGATCCCAATTATTTATAAAGAGCAGTTTTTGTTCGTTACACCAAGAGCTTAACCAATTATTTAATGCAAGAAGTCTACTGAACCTTTTGTTCTCACGGCGTCTGTAGTTGGGAAGTGGTCCAGATACAACTATCTTCGCTGAGGGCAATGCGCGGCGTACCGTCTCGATTAGGCCGCTGAAGGACTTTTTCAGAATTTCGGACTGCCTCATCCTGGTGTCGTTTACCCCTGCGTGCAGCACGGCGGCCCCGATGTTAACGTTATCTTTCAGGATTGCGGGTACCTGTGCTGCAATGTCAAGACGGCGCGCATCGGGAAAGCAGTATGTGCGCACCTTACCTTTAGCACAGGTAGCATGAACATGGCGGACGATGGAGTCTCCGATGATCACGGCACCGCGTTCTCTCTCAGGAGCGAAGCGGTTTGTGGCGGCGATCACCGGGACCAGTGGCGTCAACGGGGTGGTGTTTGCCTGGTAGGGGTGCAACGGATCGCAGTTGATCCGTGAGCCGTGCGGATCACGACCCACGGTTCGGGACGCACGTGACCCGCGGATTAACCCGGTGTGACCAGCTCACTTTGTTTAAGATCAGTGTAAAAGACACTAAAAATGCTCTGTCGATTTTGGTCACACAGATAAGTGATGCACTTAAGTGATAAGTAATACGCGTTCTGTCTCCTCTCTCTCCGTGGAGTACATTCTGAAGCGCATTTGAAAAAACTTTGAATACTTGTCACACAAACACGAGACCTATATCTGCAGAAAGCTTAGAATGTCTATTTAAAAATTGTGTAAATCTTATTGAAAACGAATATTCTCAGTTTATGTAATCCGTATGAAACCAAGGAGAAGTACAATCTTTCCAGTCTCACTTCATTACCTGTAATTAGCGGAGACCGCCACACCCCCGTGCGATTCACATGGTAATACGTTTCGGTTTCGCACATTTGGTTTCGTTTTCGGTTTTTGAGTCAAGGATCAGACCTTTTGCTTTCGGAAAGCAAATTACATTTGTCTCCTCCCCTTTTTTGCTGATCCGAAAAATGGTTTTATCCGTGACTCAAAAACCGTAATGTGATCCGAACCGTGAGTTTTGTGATCCGTTGCACCACTATTGCCTAGGCCCTGGATCCCGCCTTCCGCTGCTGATGTGTGGGGTAAAGTTCACGAGGGGTGGTCGTGGTTTCACGACCGTGAAAACCCCCCGCGATGTCAACGGGAACAAACACGACTTTGCCACGCACTTGATATTACAATACAAACAATACAAACAAAACAACGCCTCCTGTCAACTAGCACTATACTGAGACTAATGGAAATACAAGCACAAACTTACTTACAGTTAAGCAACAGAAGAGGACAGCAGCTTGTATTTAAACTTAATACTGTATTTACTGTAAAACTGTATTTAAACTTAATGCTCGGCTATATGTTTATAGACATTAGAGTTTAGGTCTTTTACAAACTAAAAATTTTATAGTAGTTTTCAACCATCTGGCCGAATGGTTCTGAGGATGGTAAGGATTGACTACAGTCATGTTCGCACTTGAGCTCGGTTTGGCACTGCACAGGAATTCCCAGCATGGTTTGCTAACCAAAGTAAAGAAGAGGTGAAAAAAAAAAAGAAATCCTAAAAACAGAAATATCTGATCATTCTCTAAAATGCGGTTGCTATTTTCATTTTATATCGTCTGATTGCATTACTAAGGCAACAACTGACGCATTCTAAAGAGCTCTGTTATCAACTGTATAGTAGAAAATAAAACCATATCCATACCGGCTGGGCCAAATCAGCACAAAATGGAACAGTGAAGCAGCTAGACTTCTTTGACCCGATGGTGGAAAACTGGCTGTAATACTTTTTTTAATACATAATTGCAGATTCTTAGAAAGTATCGTAGCTCTGACAGCTACACTGTTTTGGTGGCTAACATTTATTAAGAGTTATTTAGCAGGTTTCATGTACAAATGTCTAGATGGGTGATGACAGATCAACTGTTTGTTTTCTCCCTTTTTGAATTCTTCATGCCTTCATGAAATAAAATAAAATTGTGCTTTCATGCAGCTTAAGTTTTATTGTGTTGGTGGCTGTCAGGTTGATGATCTGCTGTGACTCTTGCCGGAAGTACAGTCACTTTGACTGTATGGGCATCAGTGAGGCTCATGGTTGTCTCCTGCAGAAGAATGAAGAACAATTCATCTGCTGCAGGTGCTCTGAGGACCACAACACCACAAGGAAAACCAGAAGCACCTTACATGTGGTAAATATTGTGATTCTGTGTCTTTTTAAGCTTGTATGCAGTGTGTGACTTAATAGGAGTAATGTAGAGTATAAAACATGACTGAGCTTTGGACCCTGATGTGGATTTAAGAGAGCCAATGTCATTTGGCAATTTTCAAATATTTCAAAATACATATTTTTCTACAGAAGCAACCAGTTAAGATTTTGTAAAATTGCCTGATATTAATTTGTTGCCTCAACAACTGCTTTTTGTTTTTTAACAAACTGTTTTTTTATGAATTTCTATAGGAAGAATGCTTTTAAGATGCAGTAAGTGAATAACTTTAAAAAATAAAAATAATCAAGTTAAGAAATTACTTAGTAACTTTAAATTTAAAAACTAATTTTAAAATGAATAAATTTGACAATACACAACACATGAATTTAAAGCATGTGATCTTCTGTAATGCCCAGATGTACAAAACTGAAATGACAGAGATGTAATCCCATCTTAATTATTACGTGATCAGTCGCAGACATCGGGTGATAAGAACTTAAACTTGGTGGTGTTTAGAAAAACTGTTTCATACGAATAGGGCTTAACATTGGTACTACATTCACATTGTATAGACAGAGCTAGTCCCCATCTGAGCCTTGGTCTCGCCCAAGATTTTTTTTACTTAAAACTAGGGCTGCATGATTATGACAAATTGTACTTGTCATTTATTCCCTTGATATTATAATTGTGATTAACACTTCAACTAAACTATCAACATAATGTTATAACATATTTGTATAATAAGTATTTTTAATGGAGTTCCTGTTTAGTCTGGGCCAATATTGGCTGATTTTTCTTTAAATACATGACAGGCAGAGGGTGGTTTCTAGAACCAAGAAACCACCCTCTGCCTGTGACAGGCCCGGTTCTAGAACCAAATCACAGAGTGTTTCTGAAAACAGTGCAAGTACTCACTAACATTAAGGATCATATTTGTAACCCATCAACTCAATAAGACAGTTTCATGGCATTACGGTATACATATACATAACTTAAAATACAAAATTTAACTGTCTTAACAAAAATACACATTTAAATGTAATAATAATAGTACATACTCATATTCTTAGTGCTCCTGGAACTTCCCAAAAACAGAAAGGCTTTCAGCTATTTCACACACATTTTGTGAGACTATGGGTAGGTGGACCTAGTCCCCTCTAGGGGGGTCCAGAGGCATGCTCCCCCCAGAAAAATGTTGTACATTTTTTTACATTTTTTAAATGAATCTTGCTGGTGCATTCTAAGAGTAAAATTAAGTTAATAGATCAATGAAGAAGTTTGTGCTCTTATAAATAACTTAGCTCTTAGTGGTTGTTTAAGAATTAGATAAATTCTTATTAAAGAAATTTTTTGCTTTTTTTGGTTGTTTAATTTATACTGACAGTACAGACAGCAGCAGGAATATTAAACTGCTGTCATTTTAAGACCTAATGCATATTCCCAACGCTATTGACAAACATCATCTAAAGGGATATTTTAGATAGTACTTTGTGTATATTTGTACTTAAATTTTTCAAGCCAGAGAAAACAAAACTGGAAAACCACCTAGACGCTTCTTTAGTTATTACCTTTAACACAGTTTGCATTTAAACATATAATAAAGTAAATGTAACATCCTTTGTTGTTTGAAGACAGACAGCTGTGATTCAGCTGTGTGCGGGTGTGAATGCACAATGGGCACATGATGTATCTACACTGTAAATGCTATTACGCTAAACACAGTAAACGCATTGCTTGTACACTTCATGAGTATTTGTTGTTAACATTCATACGGTATGCTGGCACTGTCTTTAGCTAAAATAAACTCCCTTCATCCTAGTGGCATAAGATTTTGTAAATTTTCATACTTTATCCTTACACACAAAAAATAGGAAAAAAGTTTGTTTCTTTTAGTTTCTTTTTTTATTGGCATAAAATAAATCCCATTGTCTTTTAGTTTTATGTGGCATTTTTAAGTCAATTCAGTTTATTTCAGTCAATTTAAGTCACAAAAATGCAGGGAGCAGAACAAGGCATTGTATGGGACGTTTGTCGACCTCACCAAGGCGTTCAACACACTAAGCAGAAGAAGTCTGTAGGTAATCATAAAGCAACTAGGATGTCCTCCAAAGTTCCTCAACATGGTTATCCAACTGCACGAAGATCAACGTGGCCGTGACGAAGATGGCATTTACATACGATACTGTACCAATGGCAGTCCGTTCAACCTTAGGTGACTCATGGCCCACACTAAAATGTCGAGACAACTAATTCGAGAACTGCTCTTCGCTGATGATGCTGCTCTTGGATATTTTTTATTGTTATTTGTACAGCTGCTTTGCATCAATGTGCTATTGTGAAAAGCACTTAATAAATGAACTTGAACTCTTGTTTCTCACACTGAGACGACATTGCAGCGTATGACATCGTGCTTTGCAGAATCTGCTCAAATCTTCGGACTAGAGGTCAGCCTCAAGAAGACAGAAGTTCTCCATCAGCCTGCACCCAGAGAAGATTACCACTCTCCTCGAATCTCCATCGGTGATTCAGAGCTGAAGGGGGTCAGTAAGTTCAACTATTTGGGATGCACCATCTCGTCGGATGCCAAGGTTGATAAAGAGATTGACAACAGGCTGTTAAAGGCTAACTCTGCGTTCGGACGGCTTTACCAGCGAGTATGGAACAACAGGCATCTGAAGAAAGGCACGAAGATCAGTGTGTACAAGGCCATTGTACTATCCACCTATCGGCATCACCTGCGTCTCCTTGAACGCTTCCAGCAACACTGCCTCCGTACCAGAATGGAGGACCACCGTCTACCAAAAATTGTGCTATACAGCAGGCTGAACACTGGCCAACGTGACAGAGGAGCACAGAAGAAATATAAGGATTCTCTAAAGATGTCCCTCAACGCCAGTCGTATTGACCACCCCCATTGGTCCGTACAAGCCTTGGATCGAAAAGCCTGGCGATGCACCATACACCAAACGGTCTCCTCCTTCAAGAGCATATGCAGAAATCGTCTTGCGGACAAAAGGACACGGAGGAAGAATCGTGTCGCCACAGTACAGAATTCAGTCCAGTCGTTCTCCTGTGGCTACTGCCATCATATCTGTTTGTCTCACATTGGAGTCTTCAGGCACCAGCAAGCATGCTTCCGACATAGATCTGACCAATCGTAATCTTCGCCCGTGAAGCCAAGCCATGATGATGAAGTCAATTTTATATGGCATTTTCATAAAAACAGGCACTCCAAAACAACCAAAAAATTCTAACAAAAAAATATTAAAATGTACTTAAAATTAAATGTTACAATTATTTTATATACAGTTGCAATGTAGATATATGTTTCTGCTCATGATATATATATATATATATATATATATATATATATATATACACACTCCCCTCCAAAAGCATTTTGGACTGAAAACATTTGGGTTTGATATCAAAGGACGAATATCAGACAACAAATTTACATGCCTTTATTTCCAGGTTTTTATTTCCAGTTATTGAAAGTAAAGGATTTGCAACTAAGTATTAAGTGTTATTCACTTTAATCTATGTTAATTTTATCTGTTCCAATACTTTTGCTCACATGAAAAATGGGTGGGTTCAAACAAAAGGTGATATCATCTAAGTTGATTGTCAGATTCAGATGTAAATACCTGGAAATAAAAGCTGGCATGTAAATCTATTGTCTGATATTCGTCCTTTGATATCAAACCCAAATGTTTTCAGTCTACAGCAAAAATAAAGAAATTGGCATTACTGTCCCAATACTTTTGGAAGGGAGTGTATAATTCACAAAATATGACAAAAGTTGTAATAAAGCAGCTTGTCATCCAGACAAATAAAAGGATTTTTGACCAAATATTCTATTCCAAAACTGTAATTGCTAAACAATTTTCTCTAACCAACAGATGGTAGTATTTCCCTAACACCAAGATCAATATTCCGAATCAACTTAAATTTATTTAAAACCATGATTAAAGTGATAAGGTTTTTTTTCATAAATATGTAATATTTCATATGCAAGCTAAGTGTAAAACGAATGTAACACCATAAAAGAACACGGAACATGTCAGAACAGAACATGTCAACGTTAATTTTATAGAGGTCTGATTCGCTGCTGCATTCAATTTGCAACACATCTCCCAAAACGCACAGGAATCAGTGCCAGTAGACCGTTGTAATTGTGGCTTTTAATGATTATGTAATCAATGCATGCAAAATCGTGATTAGTTTTTCGATTAATTGTGCAGCCCTACTTAACCTAATTTTTGTCGTTGCATTACCTTGAGTCACCTTTAATTTACTGACTGGGTATTTGCAGATAAATATAATAAAGCATACTTTTCCTAAAATGAAACTTCTCATTGAGAACCTGTGCGACCTATAACATTGTACTGAAATGTTTTTCTGTAAAGCTGCTTTGAAACTATGTGCATTGTGAGAAATGTATCAGAAAGCAGATGTGTTTTAAAGGGTTAAAAATCCCATCAAAAAACTTTTATATTCTTGTATATATTTGATGTTACTTAGTTCCAGCACTAAACATACAGATTAAAACCACATTATGTCCTCATTGAAGAGAGTTTCTCACTAATGTCTGTTTTCATTTTTGATCATGAGTGTGTGTTCTCTGTCAGGAGGAGACAGTGGAACCTAATGTGAAGCTGCAGGAGACCGAGGAGGTGACGGCTGCTTTTCCTAAGTGTATCGGTCCGGGCTGCACTAATAATCCTCTGCCAGAGTCTGTGTACTGTGGTCATCAGTGTATCATTCAGCATGCAGCCGCAGCCATGAAATGTCTGTCCAAAATTGAGAACAAACCTGCTTCTCCTCCTTTAAAGGTAAACACTAACTGTATCTTCCCAAACACTTCCACTTCCGCGTTTTGTCGTACATGAGTCAAATGGGTCTTTCTGTGTCAACCAGAGGTTCTCGGTTCAATTGTTAGATTTTTATTTATTTTTTACAGAAGCAAGACCAACATAGTGGTTAAAGCAAAAACATTAAATGTCATTAAATAGTTACTGAGTAATCCAGTAATTTGTAGAGGAGGATCAAAATAACAAATTTCACCTGAAATTTGATGCTATAATAGCAGGGGTGAAAAATGACAGACGTAAAATCTGTTCACTTCAGCAAATCTTGTTGCATTATATGCCAATGGTGACAGTTCAAAAATGAGGAAAAATACATTTTTATGTTCTTTTTACAAACCTTACATGTTTGTAACTCAAAACGAATTAGTGATATTTTAATGTTGTTTACGGGACTAATTCTTAAGCGACTTTTCTTTTTAAAGCTACATTTATAAGGCTGTGGGGAGCTAAGTATGCCTACATGAGTAAACTGTTAAGTTGTATACATTTATAGTTAGCAAAAACCCAGGGTGATTTTGCAAAAATGTGGTACATTATTTGTTTTAAAGAGTAATGTCTAAAGAACAAACAATGTTGAAACTAGAAATCTATCTTTCCTTCTATCAAAACAACTGCATTTCAGTATCGTGAGTCACTGGTACTAAAAATTATGAAGATGAGACACATGAACTTGCTCTGAATAGTTAATTCCTAAGATTCTATATTTGTATGAGTTTCAGGGAATTTCAATAAAGCAATGCTATTAATGCACCTTTGGTGCTTGGGCCATAATTAATAGCATCAAAACTTTTCTGTGTTGTCTTCAAACAAATAACATTTTGAGTCTAAACATGCTCAGACTCATGAATGTTTGCATTTACGTCAGATGTGGCTAAAATTTGCATCTAACATAAGCTTCACAATGAATTGTGGCAAAATAGATTTGTAGCGCCACCTACAAAATTGCATTAAAGCACCTCTTATACTGTTTCACATACACAAATGAAAATTGATATGCTCACTTTAACATTGCAAATGCTACAAAAACAAATCTCTTACAGCAACATCCTAAGCCCAACAGGAAGTCAGCAATATTTAATTTTATCTACTTTATTTTTCAGTCAACATCTAAAGATTGTATTACATCAGCATAGTCTAAACTAAAGCGTCAGCGTCACTCTAAACTAAAGGCCTTTGCAATGTTAAATTTTAAACTTTTGAGTTTTTTAAATGGTGTGTTAGTGGCCTGATTAAGTTTGTTGTTTCAGCATGTGACAGGAAGAACTTGTTGAAAGGTTAGGGATGCTCATTTCACACCAGCATCCACAGAGTGCACAAAGATGTGATGGCCAGTAAATGTTGCTTGTAGCTTTAATTTAAATTGTTTTTGGAGCTGTCATGAGTAGGGCTGTCACAGTTATAAAACTTGGCTGACAATTAATTGTCTGATAAATAATTGCTATTATGGTCATCAATTGTCTGTTTCAGGACTTTGCTAGTAATGAAGATTAATTGTCTTTTTTCTGTGTGCTTCATTCATTAAATAATTCATTAAGTCGCAAAATATTGTGATCTCTTATCCATATCCTTTGCAAGCTGTTACTTGCATTGCAAGAAAAATGCACTTAAAATGCATATATAACATACAATAAAAAAATAAAATAACAAAAAACTGAAATATAAATAATGTATATAATTTCAGAAATGTAACAAATTCTGCGAATAACAATCACAATACACAAATCAAAGTGATAATAACCGAAAAGGCTGTAAATGTCAGAAAATTCTGTAACTGACTAAAAAAATAGTAATTAAAATAACAATAATCTAAGCTGAGAGAACGGCACCATCTGTTTTTTGGTAGAGCAAAGTTTGATGTTACTTTAAAATGATCAACATGGAATCTAAATCTGCTCTAGTGTTGATGTACTGTGCTGCTATTTCTCTGACTTACTTTGACGTAATGCTAAAGGTTCGCAATAATAGAGGTTATCTGAAACAACCGCGGTCAGACGATTTTATAATAATAGCGACAGTTCTAACCATGAGTTTAAATATGCAGTATCGTAGCCAAGTTTTATACCTCTTGCCAATGTGGTGGTGTGGCTCTGTATGCATGTGTATTTGTTGTTATCCACTGCTATGGGTTATATTTAATGATATCACCTTAAAGTTTAAAATAACACTTTATTTTCCCAAATTATTCAAGCGGCCAAGACATGCTAATGAGTGCGATATACCTGCAAGTCATATCCTAAAAGGAACTTTGATAACAACTCTGTTTACTCCCCTGATGTGTGCCATCAGTGAGGTACCTTTATAATATCAATTAATGATGTCATACATGAAATTTGTACTCAATGATTTGTTGTCTTTCACTGGCACGTGTTGGGGTTGATGTAGTCAGTACATTGATGTAGTCAGACCCTGACATCACTGTATAAACCTGCTGTTAGCACTTATATAAACTTATATAAACAACAGATAAAACTGTGTCCATCGGCTTCTTTTGAACATGGTATTAATAATATTAGCTGTGTGCTCCAGGTTTATTGTTATGTTTTCACATTTCAGAGCCAGAAACGATCATTTCTTGCAAAGCTTTTCAAGGTGAAGATCAGTGAAAGTCCAGTAGCTGAAAAGAGAGTGAAAGCAGATGACATGAGTGAAGGATCGCTGTGTTGTGCTGAAGTCAGGAATCCTCAGAGACTTCCTGCCACTGCGGCTGTGGAGGATAAAGACAGTATGTATCACACACATACACGTTTACTTATTTATCTAAATGGGGGCGTTCCATAGACTACTTGGTTTTATACACAGCTAGTTATAAACAATATACCCTAGCTCTAACCTCTAACCCACTAAACATTAACAGATCCTGTTTTGCATTTTTTAAATTAAAAATAACTTTTTATAAAGTATTTACTATTTACTGTTTTATAATGTTTATACAAATAAGTACATCCCCAGCAGGAAGTTCAAATTTGTCAGGTTTTGCTGACTTTTGGGTACAAATTTGTCCCCAATATATGGTTAAGTAAACCCCCGCGCACACACACACACACACACACACACACCTACACCTGTCTTTATCCTCTGAACATGTGGATGGTCACATTTTAAGAAAAGTGGTGACCCTTCTTGTGTTCAAATAAAACCTACCAAAAAAAAACCTGGATATATAGAATAAAATAAACTTACCTCCTACTACAAATTGACATCCTGCTGTCAATTTATGCACTTCCTAGAAAATAATGGACAGCAATATGCATTCAAATGATTTATTCATGATGTGAAAGTGATCCGAAATTAAATTAAGAAAATACAAATCAAAGAGTAAAAGGTCACAGAGTAAAACGTCTAGTTAGAACCAAAAAAGCAAAAAAATTCCAGGTAATCCTCTGTCAACATCTGTAGACATATTTTTAAAGATGGTTTTAGTACAGCGTGCGTCTTTCTCTGTTTGTAAACACAGTGCAGTGATTCCAGGTTCTACGTTGGATTGAGAATTCTCTGTCAGAATCATGCGTGTGCGGCATGCTGCTTTCGTGAACGTGCATTGATTGATTGAACGTTGGCTTTTAAATTAGGCACACATTCTGTCTATTAGTTCTACCCTGTCAACTGTCTAGCTACACCCTAACAACCATTTAATAAAATGAGCCATTTAATAAACCATTTAATAATTAATAAGCTATTAATTAGTATTCGAACATTGTGAGTCATGTGGGTGGGCTTTTTGGCCTGGGCTGTCAGTGGGTTTTAGGGCCCTGTCAACTTTATAGTCATACCCTATCAATCATTTGGAGCACCTTAGCAACTGTATAACATCATGAATATGCTGTTGTGCAATATCTCTCATGTTAAAATGTGTTAGCATCATGCTAATTGTTAAAACATACTAACATTATGATAAATTATGATCAATCTACTAGCAGTATGCTAATTAATGCTAAAATGTCCTAGTGTCATAATTAATGTTAAAATGTGCTCACATGCTAAATCACAAATGCATCTGCTCAACTAATACCAATGCAAAACACAGACATGATTTTTATCAGGTGTCAGTGACATCATACAACAGCACAAACTTGAACAGTTTACATCCCTTCCCATGCAAAATAACATGAGAAAATCTGATGTGCCTTGGTAGGTGTAAAAAGCTGCACTTGAACTATTATCTGCGGACTGATGAAGGGCTTCTTGCTTAAACGTACAGAGTGAACATACAGGGTGCATCTTTGCTTAGTGTTTAGTCAACACTTACCAAAGTGTTGCTTATACAAACACTGTGTCAATTTTAAACACTGTCAATTTTGTGTGTTTAGAAAATGTGTGTTTAGAAATGATTACTTGCAAGAGAAACATTTAACACTCTGTGCCTATAAATCCAAAATACCCAGGGTATTTATTTAATACTTATTGTATGCAAATATCATAAATACTTTTTCAAATGTGACCTAGATGATATATAAAATGTACACAAGATTTTTCTGAAGACAAAATGACTAAGAATGAAGAAATGAGTTTTAAAAAGTTTATTAAATGGCATTTATTGAACAATGCATGTCTTACTTTAGTCTGCAATATCATTAAAATCTTAAAGATGATTACAACGTTTTTGTTTAGTACAACATTTACAATGTTAGTACAAGACAGGTTCTCTCATCCTAGGATCCTTTTTAACCTAAAGAGAATTTTACAGCTGGTGTTCTCCAAATGATTCATGATTAAACCTAGGCCCTTCATTGCATTATTGGGTTAGGGTTCCTGTTTCTGTTAAAGAGATACATTTGAGTAACATAATCACATAAAATAAATGTTACATTTTAAAAAAAACAAGTTTCATCAACTTCTAAGCAGAAATAGCAGAAACTATTCTTTCAAGTTTCAAGTAGATCTTTCAAGTATGCAAATTGACTTGAGTGATATCCTTTTGCAATAATTAAAAGAAACCCATGAAACTAAAGTAGTCTGTCTGTCTGTGTTTACTACTCACTGGATGGGTTAAATGCAGAGGTCACATTGACAAATACACTTTCACATCATTTTCATTTTTCACTTTCACTATAAACAGCAACGTGGCACTACATTGGGCACAGACTCACCACCATTTGTAAATAATGACTGAATTTTCATTTAGGGTGAATATCTACAAGTTCTTACATTCAAACAAAACAACAAATTCTGCATAAGAAATGGAGTGAGAGTATTGCAGATGAACCACTACCTGGACAATGACTGTTGTCCCTGTATCTGTTGTAAAAGCAGGAAAGACAGCTGAAAGTGCTGCACAATGTTCACATTCCCCATCCAACGTTCTGAAAAACTCGATGGGAGGAAGTGGGCGCACAATAATACTTGGCAATAATAATACATTTCTGTCTGGTAGCAGATAATTCATGTGCTGAAGAACATTGAGCAGCCATGTTTACTGTTCATCCAAAAGTGAAATGCAACATGAACATTTTGTAAGTAAAGTGTAACACCTTATCCTTACTAATTGTGATGTACTTTGTCCACACTGAGCACAAAATGGGAAGTGACGCAACACAGTCAGTCACCAATTATGGCCAATCAGAATAGGATGTGAATGTGCTGTCTGTGTGCACTCTGTTCAGAGCAGAGTGAGAGCAGTCTTAATAATACATAGCTAATATTTTAAATGTATATTCACCAGACTGTTTGCATGTTATTTTACTTGAATAACTTTTTCTTCTTGTCTATGTTTAATGTGTAATACGAGTATGGTGACCCTTACCCAGAATTTGTCCTCTGCACTTGACCCATCCAATTAGTGTCATTCAGTGTGGTGCCTGGGGAGCTGTTTATTATATACAGCAGTGGTTCTCAAACCGTTCACACCAAGTACCATCTGTATTCTGCTGAAAGGCCATCAAACCATGCACGAACTAATGGACCTTTATCATCTAACACATTGTCAGGATTATTTGCCATCCCACTGTATACTACGGCTGACTGGCAAAATCTTTCTGTATATTCATTTACAGTTTCTTCCATTTTTTGCACACAACTGGTGACTCTAGACCAGTCAATCTTTGGACCAATAATGTCCTTTAACACTCTTAGAACTCCCTCTCGCAGATCATCCTTGCTGCTATGTTTAAACTCAGAAGCATTTACAGTGGATTCAAAACTGTTGAATTCTGACTCTGTTAATACTTGAGACATGAGCTGGGTAATTTCCACTAGAGACATATCATAGAGACGCATTTTTCTGGACAGTTCTCGTCTAAACTCAGAAAAATTAGTACGTGCTGATGGTAAAGCTTGAGACAGTCTCTCTATTGCTTCAGGTCCTAGTGCTTTGGCAACAGTTTGTACATGGACAACAGAAGAGTTGGGAGGAGCACTTTC
>JAZGTK010011753.1:0-11043 GCA_036877625.1 Ambastaia sidthimunki | reverse complement strand
GTGTGTGTGTGTTTTCCACAAGTGAAAAGCAGGAATCAGTCTGAAACAATAGCAAACAATGACACACAGCTCACTAATGCACATACAGGATGAGGTCAAGTCATGTGTGATTAAGCAGTCAGAGGGATATTTTCAGTAATTACTGAGAACGTTTCTTACATTTTGTGTATTAGCATCCGTTTGAAAACAGCAGTTCTGAACAGATTCCTACAGAAAACCACTGAATCTGCACCACAAAATTCAGCTGCCAACAGTTTATGTGTTTAGAAGGGTGTCTGTCATTTGAATGGGGTCATGAGAGAGACAATAACTGTTGTACATTAATCTCTGTGAGACATGCCACTGTAATAATCCATTACTACAGCTTTCAAAATACCTAATATCCAGAAAACAGATCATTTGATGAGATCAGCTCTGCAAACACACCGATCCTGAAGGTTTGCAGCTGTGTTCAGAAAGACCAGAGATGATCTCTGAACCGTGAGATTCACTCGGGACTCTCCAGATTTGTTGAATGAAACAGCGACCATGAGACATAAAGAAATCATTCAACGAACAAGATGAAATATCAATATGAAGCATCTGATGGGCTGATTCATCACAGCACGCATGTTGACACAGTGGTGACACTGTTATTGAGCAATGTGTCATTTAGCTGAGATTTGCAGCTTCGGCTGTATGAAAGCTACGGGAGTTGTGTGAATAATAAGTTTGTGTTCTGTATCTGTGTGTTGTCAGCAGGGCTCAGCGTTGTGTTGCGTTGTGTTGTGTTGTGCTGGTTTAGGACACAAGCGCGCGTCAGGAACGGAGACATTATTAACTGAGCTTGACGTGTTGATCGAGTTAGTTTTGAGTTTAAGTTTGTAACATGGTGACTGTGTCACACACACAGTTTTAAGTCTCATGAACCCTCTGCTGGTCACATTCAGGTCCTGTAGGGAACATGTGCGCGCACTGGCCAGTGTTCATGCGGATCTCTGTGTTGTTTGTTGAGGGATGTCACGTCTCCATTCATTCATAAAGGCGGATTAAACCTGCGGAGTGTGTTCAGTGTGTCCAGACACTCATCACGTTTCTTCTGTTTCACAGTTTTTATTTTCTCCTCGCTTTTCTGTTACTTCACATTGTTTCGTTTTTAACTTTTTCATGTAAATAGACGCGATGCACGAGGCTGCGTGTTGCGCTCTGAAACGTGCGTATAAAATCTGTCTGTCTGTTCAGTTGTCTGTCTGTCTGTCATGTCGTGAATATATATACATCTTCATAAATAATAAGATACATTTCTACATTGATGCGGCATTTTCTGATGCAGACAGTGTGAAACCCCGGCGAGCCGTCCAGACAGTGTATTTGTGTGTAGTGTGCACATTTTATATCTTATTATTTCTGCTATTATTCATAGTAGCTGCTGAGTATCTGAAATGTCTCTGCAGTTTTGACGGACTCATTGTGGTTCTGCTTTCAGTTCATCCGATGTGGCTGGAGCCCCTCGCGGTTCCCGGTGGAGACAGACAGTCGCCCATTGACATCGCGGTGCGCAAAAGCGTGTTTGACCCGCAGCTGAAGCCCCTGACAGTGCGCTGCGACCCCAGCAGCTGCCGGCAGATGTGCAACAACGGCTACTCCATCCTCGTGGAGTATGACGACAGCACCGACAACTCCTGTAGGTCTCACAAACTCTTTCAATGAGGAACATTTCCTGAGATGTGTGATGGAGTCAAACCACCATTGTGTTGCACATTTAGTCAACATCAGATACTGATCTGTAATCGTTGTGGTTCTTACTGGTGGATTAAAATGAGAAGGTGACAGAAACTGTTGTGCTGTGAGTTTTCTTCAGCTCTGATGGGAGGATCTCTGGAAGATCAGTTCAGACTGTGTCAGTTTCATTTCCACTGGGGCGAGAGCAACGCCCGGGGCTCTGAGCACTCCATAGACCGACAGCTGTACCCCGCTGAGGTACCCACAGCCCAAAACTTCTCCATTCTCATTCACAACACTGCTGCGTGAGAGCTGGATGAGAGCTGGATGAGAGCTGCGTGAGAGCTGCGTGAGAGCTGCGTGAGAGCTGCGTGAGAGCGTGTGAGAGCTGGATAAGAGCTGCGTGAGAGCGTGTGAGAGCTGGATAAGAGCTGCGTGAGAGCTGCGTGAGAGCTGCGTGAGAGCTGCGTGAGAGCGTGTGAGAGCTGCGTGAGAGCTGCATGAGAGCGTGTGGGAGCTGCATGAGAGCGTGTGAGAGCTGCGTGAGAGCGTGTGAGAGCTGCGTGAGAGCTGCATGAGAGCGTGTGGGAGCTGGATGAGAGCTGCGTGAGAGCTGCATGAGAGCGTGTGAGAGCTGGATAAGAGCTGCGTGAGAGCTGCGTGAGCGCTGCGTGAGAGCGTGTGAGAGCTGCGTATGTCCTGTGCATTCATTTTTCACTCTTAGGTTAAAGGCATTCATTCCTGAACAAATGGGTCTGTTTGCATGGGAGTTTGTTTGTTTGTTTGAGTACTGCGGTTCAGAAGTGTTAAACACAAAGATCTGCTCTGGAGTTATGAAACCTGTATACATGGTTGTAGTAACCTGAACCAAACATAATGCATTATGGGAAAAGAATGCAGCGTTAACATTTGTGATTTTCTGTTTTCTTTCCAAACAGCTTCACCTTGTTCAGGCGGCGCTGCTGTTCAACGAGCCATTGAGACGCTTGTAGTTCATTTAATTCACCTTGTGGCTGCAGTTATCGCGTTAAAGTCAAATCTGTGGTAAATCTGTAAATATTATAGAGGACTAAAAGGTAAAAGGTGAGGAAGAAAGCCGCCTCCAAAATAGAGAAGAGGTTTTCAAAAAGATGGAAGCAAGAAAAGGTGAGTGAATTTATGGGTTAAAAAGACTTTGCGATACCAGCATAAACGCTGCAAATGCACTGGTATAATAATAATATACTGCATTTTATTAAAACGAGGATCAGAGAATTCATTTTCAGTCTCTGTATGTGGAGACGCCGCAGGTAACACGTCACGTGACCGTCACATTTGATTGACAGCTGATTGTGTTTCATATTTAATGTTACTCTAACGTTACTCTGTGCTCAGCACGTTTCAACATCTTTATTCAGCATTTTAGCTTTGCACACTTCATGAGGAGTAACACAACGATCTGTTAACTCAAACGTGAATTTGCATTGGCGGTCAGGTTGATGCACTGTCAGATTTCACCAGCAGGGGGCAGAACGAACAACCATCTGCCTCAGAGCCCTCATGCCTGCAGGGGGGGTAGTTCCTCAGGGTGGGGGCAGATGTGTGTGTTTGGAGGGGAGGTTGTCTCCTGATGATCTGGGGTCTGTAGCTGCTCTGCTCTCAGAGATGTATTACAGACAAGAGAAAAGCATCTAAAGACCTTTAAATTCAGAACAACAGCATTCCAGAAATGTACAGTATTACATAATAATTCAAACTTATTTTTTTTACAACGTATGACTGCATACGTTTTCCAGTCTGCAGGGATTATATCTAACTCAATCTTTAAGATGAAAGGATGTTTTGGGTGGTATGAATATCTTGCTGTGTTTATCATGATACTTTGATATATACTGTGATACTGAAGAATTATTTCCATGCTGCTTTACTTCTGAGATCCTCACAGTGTTATTGTAGTCTGTCTCCAAAACCTCATGGTAGAAATCTGCTACTTTCTGAAGAGCAGGTTACTATCATAACAGCCCTGGATTTATCATTCCTCCACCTCTCACGTCTCTTTAAATTCAAATTTCATATTCTAATATCTCATTTCCATCTTTTTCACTCTTTCATTTATGGATCTGTATATTTATGTATGTGTACATTCAGTGAATAGACATGGATTAGTCTTCTTATTGTTGATGATGGTGATGATGTTCATTGTTTTGTTTGGACATTTGTGGGTCTGGACTGAAGCTGTGAGGGGTTGGTTTCTGTGTGTGCACAAGAGAGAGAGTTTTAAAAGCAATGAAAGCATGTTTCTGTGTACATTGCTGTATTACTCAGACTCAACATCGCCCCCTAGCAGCTGATACTGGTGCTAGCACACCGATAGTTGTAGAGTCACATTCTGAGAACTGTACCTTTAGTTCATTAGTTTACAGATAAATATAATAGATCTTTGAGAAGTTTCCTCAAGAGTTCAAACTGAAGAAAGACTTCATCCAACAAGAAATCACAGTTTTCACGCTGACCTTTTTTTCTGTGGGCTGTGAAGATTGAGGATGTTGAAGATGCTGATGAATAATAAATGGAGAGATGTATGAGCTTACCATTATACAGCCAACTGTCTCTGCTCATCTCAAATTCTGTGTTTCTTTACAAAGAGTTTATCAATAACTAAAAGTCACAATTTTTACAGCACATGTTTTGAAGTGCATGAGCTGCATTTGTCAGGTGTGTGTGTGTGTGTGTGTGTGTGTAAGAGAGAGAGTTCTTGAAGATTGATTTAGATGTTTGTAGGTCATTTGTCTTCTGGCTGTCATCATGACATCATTAATCTGCTGGATCAATAAGATAAAGAGTTTGATTAAAGATAATGATTTGTAATTGAGTCGTGACTCTGGGGTGTTTCCTCATGCTGCAACTTTTAACTCAGTCTATCAGTTCCTGCCTCAAAGCTGTCTGTCATTCATGTTGATTTAAATAACGTCATAAAACAGTCTGTCTAAGTTGTGACCTGGTCATGTTTTGGTTTAGCTACACGTCGTAAAGGTCATTTTGAGAATGAATCATCTCTCACTCTCTGCTCAACTTTCTAGTTACCAGTAGAAGAAATTACCCATAATCCTCTTTTGGTGCTGGGACAGGGCTGAGCTCCACACTGTTAGAGTGTCTCAGCCCATATTGGCTTAACTTCCTAGCAGACGTGCCCTCAGCAGACAGGTGCTCAGTCAGACGCACTGTATGGTAAAGCAGAGACAGTGATGGTTGGGTCACAGGCGGTGAAAAGGTGTGAAAGCATTACAGGTTTGTAAAGCCCTTGACTGAACCCTCACTGGCTGTGCAGTTATGCCTTTGTAGGCTGTGTGTTTTATTTAATATTTTAATCCTGAATTGTTGTTGCAATACACAGTTAACTGCTGTCCCCTCCCACATCATCTGTGAGATAGAAGACTGAGCACAAACCGGACTGAACCATCTGCAGGCAGCTGTAGGGGGCAGATGTCCCAGCAGACAGGACTGAACCATCTGCAGGCAGCTGTAGGGGGCAGATGTCCCAGCAGACAGGACTGAACCATCTGCAGGCAGCTGTAGGGGGCAGATGTCCCAGTACACTTGTAAACATCTCACCTCATGTTTTGCTGATGTGAGAACAAGGGATGACATTACAGTAAATGCGATAAATGTGTTGGCCCTAAAACTGGCTTCATGTTTATGTATAAAATAGCTCAATTCCTCATACAGTATCAAGTTTAAAGTGTTTCTTTTGAAACAATACAACACAAACAGATTATATGTAAAAGAAAAGCAGACACAACACTGCAGCGTACTTTCAAACTCCTTCATTATTTTCTCAAAAAAACAAACAGACGAGAAGTTACCAGCTGAATGACAGAAGAAATGAAAGAAGCGGCATGCGTGGGCATGCTGTAGATGCAGAGAGCGACTGTACATCAGCCGGCGGCTGAAGACCTGCTGGAAGCCCACCCTCACATACAGCCACTGACCTATCAAAATGAACCAAAATGATCAGCTGGTAACGTTTCGACCAACCCAGGAACTCGAGGATGTGAGCAGATGTACGACTCCATACATTTGACCCCGGCTTGTTCTTTACATCAGCATAGATTTTCACTTGTACATGTCTTTGTTTTTGGTCTTATATTTTTCTTTATTGGCTGGATAGAAAAATGGAGAAATATCAAGAAGGGGGGTGGTGGGCGAGAGGGATAGAGAGAGAGCACAAATTGTGAATGAATCGTTGCCAGGAGGGACAGAGTATAAGCCCATACACACATGCTATAAAAACATCACAGTCTTGCGTTCTGATAGTTATAGGCTATAAAAATAAATCAAATTCCTCTCTTTGATTACTTCACTGGTTAAAGTTTCGTTTCAGATTTTGGGCGGCCTCAGAGGCTTTAAACCGTTCTGTCTGAACTTTTTTGAGTGCTTTACATGCATGATTTTTTTTCAACCATGTAAATTTCTTAAGCTGTGAACTTTTATCATAAACTGTTTAAACAAAAACAAACTGAGCAAACAGATTTTAGTCCATTACTTCATTGATTTTGCTCAGTATTTAAACATCTTTTTTCTCACAGTGTCAAAACCAGAGAAAAGAGTGATTTCAGAACATCACTGTACTGTATTCACACGGTTTTGCTGCTGTGTGTTTTGGTACGGGCAGCTTTTTGTTGTACATGTAAATACAGTTATTGGCCCAGCTGGACCTCTTCCACTTCCAGCATTATCAAACCGTCCAATCAGATAACGTTTTTCATTTGGGACTTAATGAAATCCATTTTTGTTTTTTGTGCTGCTTCCAAAACTAGCAGACTTGTCTTTGTTTTCCCACATAACATCATTTATACAAAACTAAAACATACATTTGCATGCAACCTTATTGTTTCTTTTACTTTTAGAAAAACAAGGCAGTAGGCATTTGTCAGACGTCTTGCAAACAGCTAAAAAAGTTTTTTTCCTTTTATCAATAAATATTTTGAAAGCAGCAGTCGGGAAAAACTGTTAACAGTTTTTGAATGTCTGGTGGAGAGCGGCAGCATCACGCACGCAGCGTGTGGCTTTAGGTGTGAGGTGATGAAGATTATGAAGATGATGACCTCACAGAATGTCATGTGTTAGCCGACATTCAAACCAAAAAATAAAAGGGCTCAGATTCAGGAAAGAGCTTAAAAAGATCATGCTACTGTGTGTGTGATGTACAGTGTAGAATTAAATACATGCAGGACCGGAAGAGTTATGATTTATTCTGCTGGAACAAATGTTTCATGCGTAAGTGATATTATTAATGAAGCCCTTTCAGATCATAGACGATTGTAATTTGGATTTTTTTCCAAATGCATGTGGGTCACATTCACTGAGGGCGAATGTTGCTGAGATGTTGGTGCTGCTGCGTTGTTGTTTTTACCAAACTTTCATTTTTATTAACACTTCACTGTGTTTGTGCTTTTCAGCAGAGCTGACCAGATCGTTTGTGGACATTTGCAGATCCTGCAGATTTCCCCCGACAGCCGGGACATCAAACGGACATCACAAAGGTTTGTAGCTCCATTGTTGGTCGACCACAAAGAGATGAACTAAAAATACTTTAATAATTGGCATTTAGCAGAAACCTCTCTGGCCTGTCATGACACTGTGGAGATGAGACAGAAGGGAAATGAAGATGAGATGAGAGGAAGGTTTGGCATGTTGTTTCAGTGAGTAAGAGAAGTGGGAAGAAATACGTGATGTTTAGGAGGGGTGCGCGAGAGAGGCATGTGGATTCAGGAGCCGTTTTCTATCACTTCCACACCTCTTGACATCATGTAATGATGCTGATGGTGTAAACCCCGCCCCTCACTCTTAAACCACCAATCACATGAGTCCAAAACAATCCAAACCCAAATGAAAAAAAAAACACAAGCATTCAAGAAAAAGGCAAGAAAGGAGACAGAAGAGCAGGTGAATCGCTGAGGGTGGTTTGTTTGCTGTGTTCCTCAGTTCTCACTGATGTGCTGTAATTTCAGATGAGGTTCGGCCGGATCCGGTCAGGATAAAACTCATATGGACTTGATAATAGCAGAACAAGAGGAACTGACGGGCAATGCAGAGTTCAAATAAAAAAATGCACAAACAAAATGGCCACTCCAATGTTGAGCAAAATCACCATGACAACCAGAATTGAGTTTGATCCCTGTTAAGTGAGAAAGAGAAAAAGACATGAGTATTTGCCAGCAGATTTCTGCGTACAGTGTATCTCAATGGAGAAAAGTCACTAGGAATGAATTGTGTTCACTGATAGTGTTTTTTGTTTCATGGCTGTTTACTGGAGGATTTGGGTTCATCAGGAAACACTTTGATGTCGTTTTCCAGGCCTGTCATAAATGATTTAGTCTCTGTCTTGAATTGAGTCAATATAAGACCCCAGAGAAATTCTGTTAGTTGAAAGGGCCTTTAATAGGTACTCTTTTCAGTGCCTGATTAAAAATAAATCATGTGAACTAGTATTACAACCATTTATATCTTTCAAATTGTTATATACAACAATAGCAGTAATTCATTTAAATACATCACAGTGCTTTCTCAACTAGTTTAAAGTGGATTGGAGCTGATATATTGTGCACTTTGTCACGACGGTTAAGTGAAGTTGCCCCACAGTTTTTGAAGTCTTCAGCATATTAAAGTTCTGGACTCTCAGAATAACAGTCCAGAAAACATCTGCACACTCACTGTATCTGCACAGTGGTGAGAGATACAGTATTACAGTGGTGAGAGATACAGTATTACAGTGGTGAGAGATACAGTATTACAGTGGTGAGAGATACAGTATTACAGTGGTGAGAGATACAGTATTACACTACTGTCTGAATGGAAATACGTTTTTAATTCAGGCGCTCATATAAGCGTGTCGAGCAGAGGAACACGCACTACACATGCAAGACGCATGTGATGCATGAAATTAGACTGTGACAAGCGAACCGGCTGTAGCGTGTTAAGACCGTGAGCGTCGTCTTAGCACAGTGAATTAAGGCGAGTGTGTGATCTCGTATAATCGTATACAGTCACGTTTTTCCCTCCACAGATGTTTTGTTCTGCAGTCAGTCAGTTGAACAGCTGTTATCTTTAAAACATTCAGGTGTTTATGTATCTTGACGCTGTTAAACAGTTGACAAATCTCTATATCAGGCCAAGATATTGTGTGTGTTTCAGTTTCATGTTAACCTGTCTTACAGAAGTCTGTTCCTTTCCTCTCTGCAGCTACCAACACAAACCCCCTCCTTCCTGATACTCGCTCCTGTCGCTTGATTGGCTGCAACACGAGCAAGGTATAACCCGTTTCCTAGCAACAGGAGTGTGGGACAGCCAATGTCAGGCTGCGTTGTGCAAGGAGCCACTTTACCAGTGTGCTGTTACTAAGGTGTTCATGATGGCAGGGTGTTGTGGACGGGGGCAGTCTGAAGTTTGGATATGTGGCTACAGTGAGTTCTGGCTCTGACATTTACAGTGTGTTGTGTTTGTGGACAGTTTTCTCTTCCCGACTGTTGTCAGGCACAGATGTTAAATCCTCTCTGATCCAGTAGCACTTCATTACAAACCTGCTTGATCAGTTTTAAAATGACATAATATTTAATTGGTTTCATGATTAATTTGAAGAAAAATACAAAAAACTTTTGTAAAGACATTATGTTACAAAGACACTGATTTGATGGATTTCCTGAACTTTTCGTTTTTACTGTAAGATGTTCAGCATTATAAAACTGTCAGCAAATTGCATCTCCAAATAATTCTCTCTACAGTGCGTCATGGTTTTTAGTTTGAAATAATTTTTAATGTTAACAGCAGATGTGCATGAGTAAACAGGCTGTTATCATGTCTCTTACCGAGTTCACTTTCAGCTGACACTGATTCTTGTTGTCGTGCTGTAGTGCAGTTGGTGTGGATTTCTGTGGGGGTGAGAGTGTGAAGTCTCTATGCAAGGGTCGAGTTTCTAGCTTTTCCCCCAGACTGTCCAGTGTTTGCACTGAGTCTTTAACTGGCCCCTCCTGGGCGTCTCCCGGCCCTGAGGCGTCCCTGTCTCGAGTTTTCGCCCGTCGCTGTAGCGTGTGTGCACGAGACTCTGTGTGACTGTGCCACTGCTCGCCGGGCCCACCGGGCTTCTGGGATTTATGGGAGTCCATGGGCTGCAGCGGTCTCATCTCCATCTCATAATTGCTCAGTTTCTCCTCGTCCTGCTCTAGGAGCCGTGGGTGAGTCACAGTGTCCCCGTGTCCCCGCTGAGAGGTCCAGGAAACCTCTGGCACTCCGTCTGCTGTCCTGTCCCGTGGGACTTTGTGATTGGAGGAGGTGTGGTCTCTGGACTTGTGATTAGTGGACAAGTGCTTGTGACCGTTGGCCCGAGCCACCCCAGCCCGCACATCTTCTTGCACAGAGGGGGTTGTGGAGCGGCTACTGCCCCGACTACCCCCTCTACTGCTGCTCCCATGGGAGGGGTGCTTGCCCTCGCTGCAGCTGTTTGCTCTCAGGTAGTCTCCACCTGAACTCCCATCACCTCTTCCCTCCATCAACACCTGGATCTCCTGGGTTCCTCCACGTTCCTCGTCCACTGCGCTCTGTCGCAGGAAGCGGGCGCTTTTAGTGCGACGAGAAGATTTGGTGTTGGGGCTTCTGGAAGGTGTGGAGGGCCGGCTGGGGGCGGAGCTAAGGTCTGGGGTGGAGCCCTTCATGTAGAGCTCTGTGCTATCTGCTGTTCCACTAGAGATCACCTCCATGTCGTTCTCACTCGAGTTCTGCTGTTTGGGTCTCTGGCACTTCACTCCTACTCAGACACAAAGAGATGAGTCTGTATTTTATTTTAAAACATGACATGCTTGAAAATGTATTACTCTAACTAGTGTTCTTAATCTGTGTTTACTTGCGTAAAGCAACAGTAGAATTGATAACAGATTTTTTCAGCTTTCAACGGCGTCCTGTACGTTAGCCTGCTGGAGCGTTTAGCGTTCGCAGCTAACCAGAATGCTTAGTCGTACTGTCACGCAGTTTAAGGTCCTGGTTATTTTTAGGTTGAACTCACTGGTTGCTCTGGGCTGGAAGGAGGGAGAGAACTCTTTGGCTGTGATCCGGGCCAGTCTGCAGTCCTCCTGGGCTTTCTGAGCTGCCGTCATCGCAGCTTCTGCTTTTCCTCTGGAGTGAGCCGTTCTGAGGGCATGATGGTCCAACAGACAGATGTTTGAGATGTGGAGAGAGAAACGGTTACAGCCACATTAGGACAAAAATACAAAAAAGGTCATTCATGCGACTGGATCACAACTCCAAGTCATCTTCATCCGGCCGGCTGCATCAAGCCAGTGTGTGTGTGTGATGAGTTTCAACATGATAGTT
>JAZGTK010011752.1:0-15375 GCA_036877625.1 Ambastaia sidthimunki | reverse complement strand
CATGACACGCACAGTTTACGGTAAGATGTGGTTACCGTGTTATGGTGGCGTTCGGCAGGCAGGGGCAACAGCAGCAGCAGGGTCCCGTGCTGATTTTTAGCGTGTTTTTCTCGGAGCGTTTCAGTAACGCATCGTCCCCTCCGACCTCTTCAATCATGAGAATCAGGAACTTAAAGATCACAGATGCAAAATATCTACCAATGGAGTGAGAAATCTGTTATTTATCTGAATACTCTGTCCACTTTGTGTTTTTCAATCGTTCACATACCCACAACTGAAAGTTTGGCAAAATGTTTAGCTCTCTACAGTGCTCCGTTTCTGTCCTTTGAACCATTTCAAAGACGGCTCTGTAGTTATGTGTGTGAGTGTGTCTGTATGGGGTGGATGGTTTCTCACACTTTTTTGGAAAATAATCAGAGCATTAAACCGTACATCTGAAAGCCTTCTTGCTTTTCAAAAGCCTGCGTACTTTGACCAACAATGACAAACAGCCCAGATGCAAGAACATGTCTAAGTCTAATAACTTAAAAAAAATGTAAAAGGTGCTGAGGATTGCAGGCCAGCAAAAGGCTTCCCGGCTAACAGGGAAGGTTCTAAGAACATTGGCTAAAGTTATCAAAAATGTTTGCTTGCAGTAACGTTAGTAGAACTTCTCAAATGTTACATATACATTTATATTATATATATATTATATAACTACATATGAGCACAGAGCTGTGACAGTAAACTCACGTGGCTGATGTCATGTCAGTGAACATCGTGGCCCTTGGAATCCACATGCCCAAACAACACATAGTGCCAATGACCTACAAAAGATAAACATAATGTCTCCAAAGTTCAAACTTAAGACTTACAATCACTCAACCAAGCAATAATTGTGGAAATGAGGCATTAAACCACTGCCTGAGTTTCTGCCAAAACGGGTGCAATATTGATAAAGCTCAAATTTCTCACCCCGGCTAACAGGGAATGTTCTCAGAACATTGGCTTACATTCTCTAAAAGTTCTTTCAACGTTATAAAAAACATTCTGGCAGTAACATTGGTAGAATGATAATACATTCAATTATTCTTAAGTTGTTAGAGGAATGTGTTAAAAACGTTACAGATTAAAAAATAAAATGTTTGATTAAAAACATTTTATTGTTTGAATAATGTTCTTATAATCAGGCAATAAAGCTTATACAACATCTAAAAAATGGACAGTTTAAACATTCCTAATACATTCAAAATAACATTTTTTTTACTTACTGGAAATGTTAAGGAAATGTTTTTACAACCTAATATTGTAGCTGGGGAATTAGCACTAATAAATTATTAACAAAGCTTTTCTCCACAGGAGGACACACAGAGACTGACATGTGATAAGATAAACAGAACAAAATAAAGAGTGATACGTTTCGATAAAGACACAATAGTAAAGATAGAAATGTGACAGTGCTCACCGGCGCCGCTCCAGTTACCCAGACGATGGAGCTTTTCTTGTTTGGAGGCACTTTCTTATAGATGTACATGCATTCTTCAATGAAAACCAGCATGGACACTGCAGCCATGAAGGTCAGAACCGAGTAGAGAATAATGCCAAAGATGTCCAACTCTGAAGAGCAGAAACACTACCATCATAACATCCCTCAGCCAAGTAAATTACAAAAGCCTTAAAAATGTTATTTTTTTAATGTTCTAGTAACTTCTGGAACTTAAGAATAACATTATGATATATAACATTTAAAGAATGTTCTACTAATGTACTAATGCAACTGAGAGAGCGAGTATGTTCTTTTGAACGTTTATGAGAACTTTAATGTTAGCCAACATTCTGAGAACATTCCCTGTTAGCTGGGTAGCTGTTACAGTAAGTAAATGTGTGAATTTATGTCATTAAGAAACAAACAAACACTTTTTCAGACCTGACACCTGTCTACTGCATCACACACCTGGCTGTTAATATTACATTTCCTCAATACTCATAAATCATTTCTTAACAGTTCATATGTCATTACATTTCAGGTAAAGGGTAGTAAAACTGGTTAGTTTCGTAAGGGTGTTCACATAAGGGAAATTGATCATTACTTCAGCAGTCACCTCACATTACATAATAAACCTACTAAACTTGCAGGTAAAGGTGAGGACAGCACAGTCTACTACAGAGGGAGACACTTGGATATGATCCACATTATTTCCACTGAAAGTCAAAGTGCACTGACCGCAGGAACTACAATATAATCACCTCTTATCAGCACTGACTGGAAAAGAGACAACTAGTACACATAAATACAGCTTTTATATTAGTTGTCTCTTTAAAAAGATATACTAGTAAACAGATCTTTCATATGTTCATACATAATATTGTTCATACATGAGTATTATAAAACCCTTTTGCATCTCAAAATATATATGATATAATAAAATATATGTTTAACCTTTTTAATTTAGTCAGTTCTAGAACTAAAGACATAGTTCCCAGCAAAACCATTCTACCCAGCTAATAATTAACGTTCTCAAAACGTTGCTTAACGTTCTCCAAAAGTTCTCTCAAAAACGTTTTTGGAGTAACATTCGCAAAACTTTGTTTAAACGTTATATATCGATATATCAAAAACGTTATTATTTATTTGTTATTGGAACGGTTTACAAACGTTACAGTATTAAACAACAACGCACCTTAACAATATATACAATAAAGTTAATACAACGTCTAAAAAATGGACGTTTTGAACGTTTTCAGAACACAAGAAATAACATTTTTGTTACTTAATGTAAACGTTAGAGAAACGTTCTTACAATGTAAAATTGTTAGCCGGGTAGTTACTGCATTTATTTGCCGTATTGCAATATTTGTAACTATGATACTTATAAAGTTTTGAGTTAGTTATAGTTATAGTTAACAATTTGACGAATTCAACATGAAAATGATCAAACAGACATGATAGGTGTCCTAAACAAATCACAAACACATTTTTAATTTTCATTTATGAAAATTAGATTTAATAGCATGAATTGAACGCACTTACGCATAATAACATCTATTGCTAAGGGAGCGCCTTCCCTGCATCTGTGATCAAACACAGTGTGATTGCTTTCCATCTTCATACTCAAAGATTAGTTACAAGATCCGAAGCAAACCGTAAAAACTTCACCAGCTGTCATGAATGAAAGCAAACTGGACTGAGTTATACAGCATAATGCGGTAATAAAGTTGCTTGTATAGAGAAATTGCTTTGACTTGTTAAAGGTCCGCCCATTATTCGCTGTAGTAACTCCCGACCAATCAAAATGAGGCGCTCTCATCCGAGCCCACTGCGCTTGCGCAATAGCATCACACTTTAAAAAAAATGTTCTGTAAAAGATGTATTTGTAATATCATTTTTGCATTATTAATGATGTAATATCTTCATTGTTAGGGTAACTACCAATAGAAATGGAGTAAGTTGTGTGGCTAAATTGTGGGAGGCAACATTTAGTGATCAGCTTTGTAAGACAGAAAATCTACTGTCATCAAAAACTGTCTTTACAGTTAATAGTGACTTTCATTAATAGCAAGTTCATTTTGGGCATCACCTTTCTAGAAAGCTAATATTATTGTTTTCCAGATGAAACGATTGTTTCGTTTGTCAATAGCACACAGCTGCAAAAGTCTAATGTTTCATCTGATCTGTTTCTTTGTGCCCTATTAGAGATATTTTAATTGTACATGTTAACATTTCACTCACCACATAATCAGAACGCATATTACAACCTGAAAAAATGTCTCAAACAACAACAAAGTATAACTAGGAGGGTTACAAGCTTACAGTAGAGCAAAGTTCACAAAAAGTTGGACAATAACCATATACACTTTTACAAAATAAGATTGATTAACTAAAAAAGGAGTGTGAGAGTGTATTTAACACGCTGAACTGGCAAGAGTTGAACGGCCTCGGTGCTAATGCACTGGCCAGAGTTCAGGGTACAAAAACAACTTACAACAAGAACACATTCATTATAAATGCTGATTTCTGAACATTCAAGACCAGAGAGTCGTTATAAAAAAACATTTATTCTTACTTCTTACATATAAGCATGTACTTCATTCACAAAATATTCATGTTCAAATAAAAAAAAGTCATTCTTTTTACATTATCTGTAACAGATGTGTTTTAAAAGACAATAAAACTAGAACGCTTTAGGCTTTCACATCAAGTAGATCAAACACATAATTTTACTTGACATGCAGTGAAGCTCAAGACTTTTATTTTGTAACAAAACATTGAAAAAATAAAACAAGACAACAACAGTTGTTATACGTTTAAATATGGCTTTATGTTTTCTCATCTGTTAATCAGTATAAAAGTTACAGAAAGACTAAATTTGCGCTAAATAAACTAAAAATGGTTTCAGGGCCATGCTTTAAGCCAGGCTGGAGATGCACCATTGTAAATAACGTCAAGGCTGTGTAATTTATTTAAAAATGCTTTTTAAAAGAAACTCTAAACCAGAAATAGGCAACTCTGACCCACTTTTTCCACAAAATTTAGCAACAACACTGATCAAACCCACCTGCCACTAGTTTTCTAGCAATTTTGAAGACTTAGTTTAGCTGGTTCAGGTGTGTCCGATCAGGCTTGGAGGGAAACTCAAGTTTTGTGGATCACGAGGGTCAGAGTTGCCCACCCTTGCTCTAAAACCATTCTGTTCCACTAGGTGCATTCTTTAAAGCCAAAAAACTGTGACGCCATTTCACACAGACGTGTCTTGAACTTGAAATCTTCAAGTTCTAACAGAGATTAATCTAGACAAGGAATTCTGGAACCAAGATTTTCTAAGAACACAAACAGTCACAAATATCTTTAACAACAAAAGCACTCATTACAAATCTGGTAATACTTTAAAATCAGATACCAAGACATTCTGGACCACCATGGACTTGTTTTTCCGTCATTTGACACTTAAAGCACAGCCTTCAAAGGTTTTTAAACAGCAACCGTCTGGTGTTTGTTTGCATGTTTCTCGTGATTTGTCAAGGCAGTTCATTGGATACGTCAGAACACAAAGCACATAGGGCAACACTCACCGCTGTTCACTTTGTAGCACACAAACACATTAGATTTCCACACATCATTTCCACTTAAGCTCACTTTACAAGTCACGGCGGGCACAATTACTTAACACTGTGTTTCACACTGGACCAGAGTTTACAAAAGATCATTTACGACAAATACAAACGCATGAACAGAACAACATATCGCAGAACAACATAAACACGTTTAAAAAATATCTGCATCTAAGGAATCAAAGACAAGCTACTAACAACATTAATGTATAGAAAAAATGCTGACTTGGAGATTAAATACACAGTCTGGCGATACAATACCCAAGACCACTGACTCCAGGACGCTGAATTTATGGTGATGCAAGAACCGCCTGCTGGCCAATTGTATAACTGCAAGAGGAACCTACAAAGTTAGTGGAGCTAATACCACAGTTTCATTTGGTTTTAAGGAGACACTGGCTACACTGCAAAAGCAGGAAGGTATTACTAGCATTTTGTAAACACTCCTGGAAGGCTCTGAGCCCTTTATTTGGCATATGAAAAGTGGCCAACATATCACACCAGAATCTCACAGACAGAATAAAACGTTAATAAGACAACATACGAGAGGAGCAGCTTAAGAATACAGGATCCTTTCCACAAGTTTTTTTGTGGGCATCCTCTTCCACATGCTGTTGCACTTTGTGAACACGTTTGTTTAAAAATGGAGTTAAAAAAACGTTTAAAAACGAACAAACTCCAGGTTTTAAAAGTGCGAAGGCGGCATCATGCAGCTCTGCGGTCTCAAACCCTCAATTTGATGCCCCCAGCGAACCAGAAAAAGTCATGATTGTGTCTGTTTTCCACGTAAACAGCGGTCAGTACCAGATGTTGGCATCTGCGTTGAGTTTGCTGAGGGCTGGGGAGCACTGCTGAATTTTCAGGTAAACACTTAGGAAACAGTTTTTTTTACATGCACTGTTGAGGAATCTGTAGCCTGAGTGACAAAACAGTTCCCAAAAAAATGGAGGCAAAACAACAGGCGTGCGAATGTCTTAAACGATGATCGGAGACTAAGAGCAACTGTACAGACCTGATGTAAAGGACAGCTGTGATTTGGAAGCTGACAGGCAAGAAAAGAGTTGAGAAAAAAAATGAAGAACTGTATAAGGCATCAGCTTTGATGGCTGTGATTCTCCTCAACAGTCCCCAGAACTGGGAGTCAAAGGCACGAGACCGCTGGGGACTCACCCCTCGCCAGCTTCAGTCCTAGAGAGGAAGTGACATCATCACGATCACGCATATCCCAAAGCCAAACCGCCAATCAGAGCTTATGGTCAACGATCTTACCTGGCTATGACTCGCTGTCAATGGAGATCGTAACGGCCTCACTTCCATCTACAAAAGCAGGACGAAGGTCAACTTTCAGATGCATTTCAGATGCTCTGCTATAATTGAACACAGTATGAACTTTTGAAACGTACCAGACTTTACTACATCGATCTCTTTGTGATCTTCGCTGTGGTAATCGTTGCTGAGCAGGCGGTTTTGTGATTCGCTGAGAGGACTCATCTGCTCTGGGCATCCATCACCAGCACTAAGGGCATGAATAGAAAAAGTGACAACTAGTATTACTACCGTTCTCAAGTTTCATGAGTTTAAAGATGGTTTTGGACAAACACTGCCCCCCAAAGGTGAGGAATGAAATGTCATCTTACCTTTTATCCAACGCCTCAGGCTGGAGACTTTCGGTGTGCTGCTCTGGATCAACAGTCACCAACCGTGTAGGAAAAGAAAAGCCGTCCCCCTGGCTGCGACAGAAACAAACAGATTAGAACAGATTCACAGAGATTCTTCAATCTCACAGCACTAACTTAGCAGGACAAGTTAAGGCTAGTGCACACTATACGACTTTGGCCTCGATTTGGCTGCAAATTTTAAAAAGATTCCTGGAATCTTAGACCAAAATTCTCTGTCTCTGATTGCTAGTCTAACAGCAACAGCTGATTAATAAACGTGTTGCACCAATAATGTTCTGGCAGTGTCCGAAATGTTGAGGCACAGTCCTGCAGTTACGCTTCTCCTACAACAAAATCAAATTAAAAACCAATAGCAGCCCACCATCACAAATGTGTCAGAGACTGAAAGCATAAATCTCCAGATGAGTCTTCTTGCATTTGTCCTTTTTCAACTCTGACATTAATGAAAACTGAGATTCCACACTGTAACATGACTTACAGCTGCGATTATGTTCGTACAGTGTGACAAGCAACAATCATAAAGGACTAATAAAATCGTACAGCGTGTGTCCAGCATTATGGATTTGCTCACATCTCTAACCCTCCATATGACCAATAGCACAATAATAGTTGCAACCAATGCCAATAAAAAAAAAGATCTGTAACGTTTAAACTCACCTCGTGAAGACAGGAAGTAGCCAGAACTTTTTCTGATCTCCAAACACCTGCACAATGTTCTTGCTGAAGCCCAGGGAAAATCCATTTTTATCAGGGCCATTTCTGAAGACAGGAGCTCGGAACGCTTCTGGAAAAAAGACACAATTCCCAAAGAACTTTAAAATGCATAAACACATGGCAAACCACATGTAAAAACATTTAAGGTGGACTTGTGCCTAAAACAGAATCCTGGTAGCTGATGAAAAACCAACCAAACAAAAAAAATGCTTTTTAAGACTGTAAATGTTGTACCAGGTCACCAAAACAAGCCTCGAACAAGGTCCGTATTGCGCACAGCAACACGACTCTTGTTGCTATGGTAACTATGAGCAAGCTCAGCTCAAGATCTCTACAAGCTTTTCTAGACACATAAATCTACTTAAACATGTGGACCAAAGAAACAGAGCGATGAGAACAGTCTGGTGTGTTACCTATAGTGGATCTGTTTTTCCCCACAAGCCACAGGTGGTAAGTGAAGAGCGAGAGAATGCTGATGCAGAACATGGCCGCCACAAAAAAGAGAAATAACACATGGAATTTGGCCTGAGATTCGGGAAGTTCGCTCTGAGAGAGGGAGAGAGAGAGGAAAGCCGTGAGACAGGGATCAACAACAACAGCACATGAGCAACCACACAGACACAACCTGACGGGCACGTTAGAGTCACGGGGGTGTGGTCTTAACTTACTAACACTGATGTGTATTGAACACAACACTGGGAGGGGTTACCTTTGGACAATTCTCTGCCGATTTCCTCCGGCAAAGCTTAGTGCAAACACAGAGACAGACTGTTAGACGCAGGGAGAGCACAGCAGGAAAGAAGCGCATCGGACAGACAGGCACAGGCATGAAGCGATAAATGCATGAGTTTCACACCGCATGCATGTGCAGTACATGGCACTGCAGTGCAGCTGTAGAAATGCATCGTTTTGTGTTTGTGCTGTGTAATAGAGTTACTACATTAAGTGTGTAATGATTTTTTAATAAATGGCAATCAGGGGCCCCTCCATTGAGAGTTATATCTTAAACATGATGTGCAAGAGAAATAAGCTCAGAGCAACTCCACTTACTTTAAATTCTGTAGTTTGAACACTGTAACATGCCAGTAATAATTAACAGCTACATAATTATCCTTTGCTTGTGTGTGTGGTGTGAAACGAGCCTGAGACAACAGCAAAAACACAGAGGAAGAGAAAGCAGGAAATGTGAAAAGAAAACAACAACATTCATGGAAAATAACGGAAGCAGAAGGGAGTGGAGGTGAGCGGAGGTGAGCGGCAGCGCGCGGAGGTGAGCAGCAGCAGGCAGATGGGAAATTAACTGACAGTTTTATTATTGACATGATATTATATAACTTACATGATATTGACAAATATGAGTCATATAACGCATGGAGGAAATGCAGACAGGAAACCACTGATCTATAACAGATCACGTCCATCCAAATATAGACCACATATTGACCTACCTTTGTGCTATAACATACATAGTGCTGAACAGGTTTATGTGCAGAAGTCAAATGAGGGTACGGAGAAATCTACTCACTGTCCAGAACTTTATGAAGTATTGGAGGACAGAAGCTGCTATGAATAAGCAGTAAATCAGTGAGTAGGTCAGGAACAGGATGAAGAACTTGTAGTTGGAGAACCCCACACAGTTATTCACCCTGCGGAAAGAGAGAGAAGTGAGCATGATGTTCTACAACCACCAAACCAAACCTCATAGTCAATAACCCAATAACACCCACCACGGACAATGATGGTCCATCTTCAACACACACCTGGCAACAAAAAAACAAAGCGTGAGATTTTAAACACAACCCTGCCTTTCATATCATTACACCATTCAATAAATCAGTGTTTACTGTATTATTTTGTGTACTTAATACTATGCGCAGATGTTTTTACCGAATACTAAACCATGAATAACCAGTTAATATAAAAAATTAAACTGTGAATTTTGGAACAACCCATCAGGGCACATTGTTGGTGTAAAGTGCTTAAATAAACAAACTAAAACTTTGGTGTAAAGTGTAAACAAAACTAAATTTGTGTCTGTGATAATTTGTCATAATCATAACATAATCATAACATAATCATGTTATAAACTCACATGTCACACGCAGAACAATGATGACATCTGTCTGGTTTGATCACTTGGCAGCGGTCACAGTAACGGATTGCTAAAAAGTGGAGACAAAAAAATCAAGACTTAATATGAATCAATAAAAGCTGTGACAGAGGTCTGAATTTTTATGAAACACAATTACATTTGTTGAGTTGCGGGACTATGTTTCATTTACAGTGACAGATGAAAGTGGGCAGGCAGAAAATCGACAAAAGGTGGAGTAAAATTCTGTGAGAATAAGCTGATTCTTCATAGATTCTTTGTAACGTGATGGTCAATATTTCAAATAGATGTTTATTGGCACTGCACTCCATAACTATTCAGGGAACACATACAGTGATAAAATATGTAACTTGAATGCACTGTTTGGATAAAAGCATCTACCAAATGCATAAATATAAAAAACTTAAGTGGCAACTCCATAAATGAGTGGCGATCTAGAATGTCTTCCAGAAACTGGCCACTAGCTACACCAGATCATTTTAAGAGCTTAAACGGGCCATGTGAGAAGATACAGTGAAGTAAATCATGGTTAACACCTGCTGTAGATCATATCACTTCTCTGTCAAAAGACTAAGACAGTGTCTGTCTGGCAATGTGTGGTAACTTAGTGTTTTAGATGCAGAGTGTCTGACCTCCAGCCCCCGTGCGGGTGTAGAGGGGCAAACTGCTGGCTACTCTCTTCAGAATCTCCTGCTGGGTCTCTGGACGTTGTTCTTTTTCGTACTGCTCCTTCTCAGCTTTGGGTAAACAGAACTGAGACACAGAACACACAAACCCGTCTTCTCATGGAACACTCATTCCATTAAACCGAATAAACAAATATGTGTATGGATTAATAATAGCTGTATAACTATACAAAAAAAATAATAAATCTGCAATTTAGTACACAACAGGTTACTATAGGCCGCATGTACAAACAAATGCATAATTGTTGGTTATATAGTTTCTCTACCTCTTTGGAAGGATTGGCTGGTCTCGTGAAGATGGTCTTCCAGTAAGACCACACAAACATGATAAATAACAGGTGAAAGACCACCAGGTAGATGACTACATGAAAAAAGAGAGATTACAGTCATTATTACCAAGACACTGAGAGCACGAGTCTGCAGTCTGTCCAAAAACAGCCAAATAATACAAACCACAGAGACATTTGTGATTTCTAATGCACTGAGCTGGACAGCCTGCAGTCATACATGAATGAAATCAAGTTTAGCAGGAATATTTAGGGATAAATTGTTCACTCACTTTTTTCACCAGTGCTGGGAATAGTAACTGCAGAAGACAAACAGAAAGAGAAACTGTTTATTATAACAGACAGGATTCATGGCAAGTTTTGTTATTTGAAAGCAAAAGCGACATATGATCAAACATGTACAAAAACACCAGGAGTGACAGCCCGACAGTGGCCCAATCACTAAATAACATGTAATATTAATATACAAATGCATTTATTATTATTATTCTCCAAATAATACAATATGAAATAACTGTCAGTGCATAAAAACAGGGCTAAGCATTTACTGGAAAACATTTACAGACTAAAAACATTTAAGACACCATTTCCTTGTTGCAGGAAACTAAATGTAAACACTAATTTACATTTTTAACAAACATCAAGACTAAACCAATAGGGCAGCAGTCGGTTTAGTATATAGCATGCTTTAAAACGACAACAAAACCATAAGCTTGTCATTATGTTTTTGTTTGCAGTCTATATAATCAATATCTCATGTAAACAGATCAATGACTAGTTATGTATATTACTAAACGCACTTACATACACACAGCTCCACCACATAAGCGTAATAAGACCAGCACACTACTAAGGCAATAAATATCACCGGTATCCAAGCTAAACCCCTCTGGCAACATCTTAGTACATGTGTAGGCGCCATCTTTCTTCTTCCTTGACTACAAAGACGGATAGGGAGGGATGAGATGCGTCCATCCATGCCACGCCCCCCTGGCAGCTCGGCTCCGCCTCTTATTTGCAGTGCTACCCTAACCGAGACGAGTCGGCTCATGAATATTAATAACGTTAATGGACGTTCGCCCTGTTGGACTCGCTGATTGGCTGAACAGCAGACGTCGCTAATAAGCGTCACGCCGCTATAAGTTAAAGAGTCGCTCATGAATATTAATCAGGGTATGACATAACTGTAAACATAGACCCCAATTTTGTGATAATTTGACTGATATCATTTGGCGCCAGTCTAATCTAAACTGCCGTTCGATGATAAGTGATTTGGGACAAACTATTCTGAGTCAAAACAGAACAGAAACATAAAATACTAGCGTTAAAGCTGCGATAAGTAACTTTTATTTGGTTAAAAATAAACCAAAATTTGTTACTTAACAAGTGCATGACCGATCAGTGTTCAAAACGATCTGCTAAACTTAATCTGATTCGCAATTGTAAGTTTTTAATTATGATTTATAATGTAAACTGTCGGGTCCGATTTAGTGGGAAATGCCCGTCTGTAAACGGAAAGTAAATCCGGCTACTATACGGGTGCTGTAGATGGCGCAGTGATTGTAACTTACAGTAGTTTATTTTAAGAAAGTAACTCCACAAATACCCTGCAATTGTGTTTCAAACAGAGATTAACAATTGATTAAAATAAAAGGCGAGGCTTGTTGCATAATGGTCACTGTCTTTTAATAACAAACACCTTTGTCAAGTCGAAAAATACTTTGCACAAAGTTTGCTTACGTATAGAAACTTTTTCACTATTTGGCAATGAAAACAGACAAACAAAATGGCGTATACAAATGTAACATTCTTATACAAGTGGACATCTATTTGGTACAATTTAGCAGAGAACAAATGACAGTTCAGTTTAAAGTGACGACATTTACAATCACAGAATATGTGGTTGAAAATACAGCCATAAACACGCAGGTAAACTCGGTTTGCAAGTATCTTCATCTGCAGAAAAACACACGTCAGATTAGATCTTATACAATCTTTTGTTTTAACCAGATATCAGCGTAGGATTGTTTAACCAGTCGATGGTAAACAGAAAGAGACCACAGCACAGTCACAAGGGTAAAGGAAAAACCAAACTTAACAACCCATATATCCCTTTAATGGCATCCAACAAAGAAAATATATATATACAGACACATATATATATATATATAAAAATAAAGATCTGAGACGCATTGTCTTTACCACGTGACATTCCCTTTACCCCCATACAAACATGCTGTTTTATCTCTTGCCCCTCTTGTTACCCACTGGGGGCTTTTTGAGCTGTAACATGGGCCCTGCGGTTCCAAAACCAGGAGTCTGCGTGTTGGAGACCCCAAAGGTCAGTCCGGCCGATGCATTGATGCCTGGATTACTGAAGTTGAAGCCTGATGTGTTAGAAGTTCCAAACCCTGGAAGAAAAGAAACATTTATGCAGGTGGTAAAAACATTGTCGCAATTTTTCTGCAGCACACAAGCATCATTACGCATTTAAGGCTGTTAAACAGCACACATATGCAGTGCTATTAAACATTTGAACCTCTTCGATATGCAGCCCATGGCCTTAAAAAGTCAAGCCAGCTTTACACACCGAGACATTATGGGATAAAGGGGTATTTGAACTAGTTGGGGAATGGTTAGTAATGGTTATTGTTAATGTATACGGGGAAAACGAAGGAGGGTGGGAGGAACACACCTGCGCTCAGGCTCCCTCCAGATGGCTTGCTAGAGGAAAACCCAAACGCCAAACCTCCCGTGGCCACGCCCCCGAACCCAGAGCCGCTACCAAAAGCTGCCAAGAGACAGAGGGGCATTTAGGTGCTGTGACTACATGTACCAAGAGTCAAACTCTCAGTCTGGGTGGGGAATGAGGGGCAGGAATGGTGAGTTACATTTATAAATTAGAAAAACAGGAGAAACATTGGATTGGGAGAAAGGAGATGTTTAAAATAACCTACCCAATGACAATTCTGCATCAATACTACAAATTAAGAGTCTGTTTTGCCTCGTTTCTTCATTTTAAGATTGAAAATAAAAGAATTAAAGGCTAGTTCACCCAAAAATGAGTGTTCTGTCATCACTTACTCACCCACTGATAATTGCAAACCCATGACTTTTTCTCCCACACGAACACAACAGGAAGTTAACTAGCACAATACCACAGGGGTCACCATTTACTTATCAGATTTACAAACAACATCAGAAACTAGCTAACTAGCTGGCTAACTTCTTATGTGTTCAACCCAAGACAGAGTCATGAGTTTAGAACAAATAGGGGGAGAATATGACAGTTTTCATTATTTGGAGAACGTTCTCTTTAAGAGGGTTGAGGTAGAAAGAGGAGACGTATATTACAGGAAGTACCTCCGAGGCTGGATGAGCCCATGCTAGTGCCAATACCCGAGGAAAAGGAAGGGCCAAAACTGCCCCCCAGGGGCGCCTGTGGTCCTGGGACAGAGAGAGAGCAGAGAAACTTACTCTCATATACACTGTAGCTCATTTAGTTCCTGTCTCGTATATCAGATGTATACTTGAGCGAGCATGCTCAAAGCTTAATGAGACACACATGCTCTGAAAGCAT
This sequence comes from Ambastaia sidthimunki, assembly GCA_036877625.1. Taxonomy (NCBI): domain Eukaryota; kingdom Metazoa; phylum Chordata; class Actinopteri; order Cypriniformes; family Botiidae; genus Ambastaia; species Ambastaia sidthimunki. The sequence continues at coordinate 1,231 of JAZGTK010011752.1, read as the reverse complement.
TTTCTAAACACAGTCCTTATTGACTATTGACTGAAGGAACAACTCAATGTTTGTAATGTTTTAATTGCTGACACACAAGAGCTGTGCTAAGCCTGCAGAAAAGCCATATCAGCCGTTTTTACAGTACTGCACATTATGTTGTTGTATGTGGTCCAAAGGAGCAACTATAATGCAGTTAAAAAATACTATAGAGTACAATTTTAATCTATTTCTCTGTACTAAATTAATTTTAACACTTACTTTGCTACACTGATATCTTTTGAATTATTTGGTGTTGATCAAATACAAAATTATAAAATTGTCTATTTTACATGCTCCTGTCTCGTTTCCTTTTAGCTGGTTTGAATTTGATTTTTAATTTGATTTGATTTTAATTTGGAGATGATGTATAAAGAAATCAGCATCTCAAATTTATCATCTTTTCATCCAATTAATTGCAAAATCTGAATTATCAGTCAAAAAGAAACAAAGACAAGGGCTTTTCTTTAAAAAACTGATTTATTGTCAACGTAAAGCAGTTCAGATTACATTAAACATGACAAACAGTTGGACAAACTGATTCCTGGTAGCTATGGCATTAACACGGCTCAAAACGTTTTAATATTAAAGCCAACCTGTGTCAAAAAAAGCATTTCAAACAATGGTTAACTAACTGTTGAAACTAGTTTAAAAGGCACACCATTTTATATGCATCAACAAGCATCATCTGAACACAAAATAAAATAATTATAAGTTAGATTTTAGAATTAACTTACTATTTGTAAATAACCAAAATACTAAGCCCCATGTTTGTTCCAAGAAATGGAAATGTTACGTGTATACTAAGAATCAGACATGTCTATAAACAGACATTCTGTTTAAGAGCTTTGCACCAACACATGGAAGCCACAACGTTCTAAAAGCGTTTTAAAAACATGACATGCAGTAAGCGCATTCGTTTGTATAGTAAATAGTTGAAAAGCAAACCAAAGCCTTTAAGATCATAACACGCACTGGTCTGTACTAGAGGTCTACACAGTAACTGCATGACCACGTGGCTGTTTTTAATGCATACGTCTGATTCTCTGAGATGTTTCAGCCATCTCACGACGAGATCTTTGCTGAAAGTGAAATGGGTGTTTTGTCCTCATACAATTACGATCAAAAATGTTCAGACCTGAAGAGTTGTGACAGCCACGGCAGATAAACATGGACTCAAGCATAAAATAGCAGCCTGTCATATAAACTGCAT
>JAZGTK010011751.1:0-15375 GCA_036877625.1 Ambastaia sidthimunki | reverse complement strand
TAATGTTCGGATAACAAAACCATCTGATTGATTTATACTACTTTAATGCAAACTTCATGTAGGTTGCCAGGTCATACCATAACATTAACATAAAAGTGTATTGCAATAAGCATGGGTACCTGCTGATTCCTACGCTTATTGCATAATGTATGTTATGATATTTTTATTTTACCTGGATGAGCCACCACAGAATCCTCCATCCTGCGTTCCACTGAGGGGATGCGGAGAACGTACGCAAACACGGCTCCACCATTGGTCCCTGCCCACAGCGAGGGTGTGCTGTGAGAACCTGCAAGAGAGAAGATCATGAAGACAGAGATCTTCAAGAGATGATTTATGAAGAACTTTTAAGTAAGGCTCATGCTTAAACGTAATAATTAACATGCACGATTAGAAGCCCTGCAATACTCACTATCGCTGACGAACGTGTCTGCAAAGTACAGCGTTCTGACGAGGCCTGTGAAGGAGTCGTCTGAGGAACGGGCTTCGATTTTCCTCTGTACGGGAGCCAGCTCCATCTCCTGCAGAGCCTCAGCTTCCAGCCTTGCATTGATCTCCTGAAGCTACAGTGACACAACATTCATCATCAAACCACGGTTTTAACAAAACTGAAGAGTACAATGCTAACCACACCTACCACTAACCACATATTCCCCAAATCTACAAGATGTGTAAAATGTGATAACATGTGGGCTTAAACTGCTGAAGCACTGGAGATAAGCAAGATGACACACCTTGGCTGCGTTGTTGGTGTGGTGTTTCCGCATAGAGACCCGGCTGCGGCGAATCCTGCGGAACGACTGTCGCAGGGATTTTTTGATGGACTTGACACGGGACAGCGGGCCTTCCAGGGCCATCTGGTCGCTGGGGTTTAGGGTACACCTGTAAGGGGACCGCCAAAAAGGGTTAGCCTGTCTTATTACAGCCTTTTCTGTGGGTGGTCACACTTGTTACTTAAATGTTTGGAAACATCTGCAAACATTTAAATTTTGGAAATAATTTGGTGTAAAAGTTAGTACTTAAAGGTAGGGTCATTTCAGAGAGGCTAGCAATAGTAAGCTAACTTTAAAAGCATACGAGTTTTGGGTTTTATTAAAAAACAAATTGTGTGATATGTATTAGTTGTTCCAAACTCAGTGTTTACTAAGTTTTAATATAAAATTTCAGACATGTCTTTAATATGCTTAATTCTAAATGAAACCCAGTGTATCGTATGATCGAATTAAGTCGAGTAAATCTAATTAAATCTAAATAAGTGGTATTCCTTAAAGTTCCTTAAATGAGACGGTTATGTCAGAACACATTAACAATTCATTCTTCAATAATTAAAAATTACTAGAACCCAATTAAAACAATAACTTATTGTGCTTTATGATTCTAAGAATATTACAGTTTGACCGACAGTTACAAAACTGGAATGTTATTAGAAATGTTTTTCTCTTACTTGACCAGAATGTTATTCCTCTGTTGGTAGTCGTAGAGACCAAAGCCATGGCTGGTACCAAACGCCACCAGTTTCCACTCGGAGTGCAGGGCAATTGCGGTGACCACAGCGGGTGGCTGGCACTGAACCAGGGCGAAGGGCTGGAAGCCTTGAGGAAACAACACCGGCTCCTCCCGCACGTCTAGACGTGCCTGACCCTTCCACCGGAAGCCTTCCTGACCCTGCAGCAGGTCCACCACTGTTGCCTCAACCATCTGCTCAGCAGCCTCGTCATTCAGCTCCAAAACCAAAATCTGAGTGAAAGACATTTTTGTGACTTTTCTGGGTGACTTTTCCAGTTGACAGGGATTTTTAAAACATTACACTTAAGGAAAAACTAATAAATAATTACAATAATTTACAGCTCAGCATAACAAGAAATGATAATGTACACTATTGAAATTTCCAAAACTTGATATTCCCAGATTTTCCAGGTTTCTTTCCATAACCATGGAGCCAAATATTTCAGTTCTGCAAATCTATTTTCTTTCACTGAACCTGTAAAGCCAGGTGTGGAGTTTGTTTTTGCCATTCACATTTGTTGTTGTTTGGCAGATTGTGTGACATTATCTTAAAGAGATCCTGAGTAAGATACGGCACATTGCACAACATCAACTGTTTTTGTCAGACTGTATGACACCTTAGCCACAGCTTTTGATAACTTTGAATACATATTTTAATTAATCGATCAAAGTAATGTGTGATATGCAAAAATAACAAAAAACTGAAAATGCCATACAAACCCCAACAACCTTTTGCGCAAATACTAGCAAATTTTTGGCTATTGCTCTGAAAGGTAGGAGGAGTCACACTGCAGGACTGTGACCCAAAATTTCAGACACTGCCAGAAATGTTGAATGCTAGAATTCAAATATTGTTTAAATCAAAATAAACGCTGGGGAGCATGTCACACCAAGGCCATCAATTTGGGTCTACAACTGGAATTATTCCTAAAATCTTTCCCAGTTGGCAAAATCGTGGCAAAAATCATGCAGGATGCACCCAGCTACAAATACATTTGCATAACAGCACTGAAACCAGTCAGCAGTTCAGTGAAAGGACAAAGGGAGAGTTAGTGACCCTGAAAATAAATTCTATACAGAGAGCACAACTGATTTCCTAATGGCAGATGAGGACATGATGTGCAATGGACTGGTAGATAAGCAGATAAATTAGAGTTCATAGAGTTTCCATGACAACTGGGTGGCAGTGTTTACATTTTCAGGCCAGAATAAGCAAATGGCTTAAGTTAATAGCCATACAGCTCCAATCATCAGTAACAAAACACTGGGCAATGATGTAACAACTGGAACAAGGAAAGCATTTTTATATTTATATCATCGTTGAAACTTGTCAAAAACTCCATAAAATATTTTCTGAAAGGCGTGTGAACTGTGTTTGTGATTGTCCAATGAGATCTTACTTGTCCTGCGGTTCCAGCCACTGTGAGATAGCCACTGTATTTACACAGGTGGATTTTCTGTATGCCAAGTCGAGGATCGTCACTATATGGGTCAAAGCAGCCCACCTGATGTTCATAAACGACAAAGAGATATGATACACATTTAAATATCAACTGAAATCAGTATGTCAAAATCAGAGAATGGTTTAAAGAAAGAAAGAATTCACCTAAAAATGACCAATTTCTCATTTACAAGTCTTCATGTAATGAAAAAGCTGCCATGATTTTCTTTAGTGTTAGAAAGAAAATAATGCATTCGGGCCACACAGGAGCGAGTAAATGATGACATCACTTCCATTTTTGAGTGAACTGCCCCTTTAAGAAGTCACGGTAAAAGCATAAGATGAGACAAACCTTGCGGAATGGAGGCCACTCTCCCTCGCTGCCCTGATTCATGTTATCATTGGGGTCGGCATCCGTGTGGAAGACCCCTGCCGTGCTGAGCTTGTACATGGGGTAAAGACAGACTCCTGAGGCATCCCAGAAGCGTACAGTTCCATCCTCGTGCCTTTCAAGAAGAAGAGAAACAGAAAGCATTTCAAAGTCAATAAGATCCATTTTTAATTGAAGTTCCTCATTTTTCACAGGTATTTTATTATGTTGGAAATCTGCCTGTTTCAAGTGAATTATGGGGGTTCTAAGACATACAGGAGATCTCAAACATTACAGAAACTTAACAGCAGATTGTTTTCACATGCTTTTCTAGAGATGCAAAAAACAACCATTTTCAAAGCATTATCAACAGGGTCCACAAGTATAAACGCATTGAAAAATTGGCTTTGACATTTAATTAAAACAGGTATTGGGCAGTGTCAACTATTTTTTTAGGAACTGCAAAATAATCTATTTAAATGGCAAAGTAAGAATAATAGTCTGACCCTTCGGTGTTTTATTAAGTGAAGGGTCTGAACTGAGTGATGTGAGACAACCAACTCAAAAAAAAAAAAAAGTCTACTTTAGCAAAGATAACAAACTAACAAATTTTAACCTCAGTTGAGAATGTACTATAAAAAGCTAGCTTGGAAATTAAAAACCTTGGACTGTCAAAACTTTGTTGTCAAAATTATTTCTCATAATTTGGATGAGGACAGGATTAGTACATCTATAGTGTATCAGTTCATTTATATCCTATTTAAATGTCTTTGTTTGCATTAAATGACAATGATCCACTCACCCTGTCAGAAGCAGGTCTCTCTGCGGAGGGTCTGGGGCCAGATTCTTCCCTCCATTTATAGGCCAAGGCTATAAAAAGACAGACACAGGAAGTCAAGAGCTGAATGAATCGAGTCAAAGTTTAAAAGTGTTCATGTTGCCGTCAGGCAGAAACCACAGTGCCAACACTTGACACTTGTGAGTGTACTTTGAAGTCAACAGAAGTTAACATTTAACCCAGAGAACAGCAGACACTTTTCCACCACACTATAGTCAAAAACCCATTACAGCATTTGTATATGATAAAAGGACTGCCTACTTATCTGGCAGTCTACTCTGGCCTAGCAAAGGTGGCAAACTCTCAGATGTAAACATGCACAAAACTTTACAGGACATCTTAGGTTTGCCTGACACAGATCATATGAAGCATGCACATCTGAACTTCAGAGGTCCTATTTTAATGTTTGTGTATATGTACCTTTCTGGAGTAGTGTGTGTTTTGCTGGGCTCCAGCCGCCTGCACTCTCTCCCACAGTTTGAGGGGGATGGAGGAGACGTGGTGAGAACATGTGATGGCCGAACAGTGCAATGGCACCAGGTAGGGTGTCTGGATGACGGGCCAACCCTCAGTCTGAAGATCAATCACCACCAGCTCCTCCTCCACCAAAACCACAAGAGCGCTGGGGTCACCTGCAACACACACACACACGTTTGTCAGAAACTCATGTGACACATTTGTAGTGCAAACTACTCACAAGTCAATTAATCCTTGAGCCAAAACACGACTTTAAACATTTTGTTGGAAAAACTTTAAAATTCTATACATTTGCTTATTGTATTTAACACGTTTTGAATTTTGAGTTTGAATAACAATTACGCTTTTGGGAGATGCTTTAATCTAAAGCGACTTTAGTACATTCAACATACACACTTTATCTGTTTGTGTTCACTGGCTAACACAATTATCTATCAACTGAGATGCAGGAAAACAACTAAATTCTTGATATAATTCAAAAGATTTATGCACCAAAATTACACAATATACGAGAGAGTGTGGTGTAAAAGATCTTACTGAGCTAAAACATGATTAACATGTTTATGTTAGGACCCTGGCTACAGAGACATTTTAAAGGTGCTAGGTGTGAACAGCATTCTGTCTCTCCTGACCACTTGTAGCCAGACCACGAGACAGATGTCAATATCGGGTCTCTACCTCTGTGGTGCTCTCCTTCCTGGATGACGAAGAAGTCGATGATGCGTGAGGTGAAGTCCAGAGCCTCGTGTGTTTTGCTGTGGACGATGGAGATACAGTGTCTGTCTCCGTAACTGGCCCTCGGCATTCCTCCACTGAAGATGAGGAACGGTGGACTGGGGACGAGAGGACAAAAGACATGTTTAGACAAATTACAACTGTGACAGCCAGGCCAGTATTTGGCCATTTGGAGATTATCAGCCAATCACGGTGTCCGATTAACAGATTTGGTTTCATTCGATTCAATTCTCACTTGTGTCAGGTTCAGAATTGACTAACATCCTTGACAAAACAGATTTTTGTTGTCTTAATTTGGCTGAAATAAATATTGGTGGTTATAGGTTCCAAGTTTATAAAGAAAACTCATGATTTAAGTTATTGGCTCTCTACCCTTGTGTCCTAGACATAACTGCTTGTAATTCTAGCTAACAATTACTACTAGCTAAAGTCTACAAAATAAAACAACTATAAAATTCCCCTTGGATTTTTTGGCAATTTTGAAATTGCTAATCACATGTGTGTGAGTGAATATTAACAGCAAAAAAGAGAACAATAAAGAAGCAGAAAAAGTAAGCTTGAGATTAGTGGTTATAAAATCAAATCGAATGGAAGATTTCAAGGTTGAGTGGAAATTATGAACCTCTGTTGAAGGTTTAAAGATTAACTTTACAGTGTGAGTCATAGAGAAGCACTCTGGGTTAATGACACCACGAGCAAACACACCTGTCTCAGCATCAGTTACAGAGACCCTGAAAACACACACACACAACTATCCAATAAAACGATATAAGACTCACCCTTGTTTTGTTGGCAGCTGCAGGATTTTGGGTATGGCCTTACAGGGAAAGGCGCCTGCATGAAGAAATTGATTATTCGAATAAATGACAGTGAAAGGCAGTTCATTTTTAAACGCTAATTGTTAACGTTCTGTTCTCACCATATGGTATCTCTTGTTTCTCCGGCTCAGTTTGAGGATCCTCGCCAGTTACCGTCCAGTGGCAGTAGCTACCGTCGCTATGGGAACTGAGAATGTTTCCGCCGTCCTCCATCCACCAAACGCTCTCTAGTTGCTGCAGGGAAGACAATAAGATATAGCATAAAATATAAAATGATAGCTTTTCTGAAGAAAATTTTCCGTGTCCTCGCCTCTACCATGCTAGGTTGCTGTGGAGGGTTGCCAGGGCGTTACTATGTAGTTGCTACGTGTTCTTGGTGGCCCAGTTCGAAAGTTCTGAATCCTATTGCATGACTGACAACTAAACCAGTTCTTAACATTACATGTTACCTGTGTGCCCAGAAAGTGCTGAATGGGGCGCCTACGATCCAGATCCCACAGAACCATGAGGCCTCGGCTGTATCCAATCAGCACCTGCCGTGGGTTAAGCGGGTTCTCCTGTAGAGCTTCCACACACTCCAAATTCCTGCGGCCAACATACTCCTCTGGAACTCTGGGAAAGTAACAGAACAGGTCAGCCATCACAGAGTAACAGTCACAGCCGAAATATGTTGCAATATCATTCTACAGAAATGATATGATAAGCAAAACGAAATGGAAAGACATAGAACAGGTGAATACAAGTTTACAGATCATAGAAGCGTATGATGTGGAAAGAATATGGTGTACAAATTATGTGTATAGTGTAGCGTCCTACAAAACCCCAGCGAGCAAGTTAAAAATGACAATTGCAAAGAAAAAATGTAGACAAAGAGGAACGTAACTCTCACTTACACTTACAAAGAAACAATGAAGTCGGGGCTGCCATATATTTAAAGTTTTTACCATTTAAAATGTATACAAAGCATAAATACATACAGGGATAAATACATGCATAGCTGCAATGAGCATACTGACTAGTTTGTTTAATTATATAATAATTATAATAACTTCCAACAGAACAAGAACATGTACAGCATAAAGAAACATGCAAAACGTATGAATGAATTTTTATTACTCTATATTTGCATTCCAACTGAGTTATTTATCATTTTGAGTAGCACATATTAATGTAAGAACAATTCCTGAATCTGCAGCAAGTTCTTGCAGATGTTTTGGCTCACCTGCTCTGAACATCTTCTACACTGATGTTGTTCTCCTCCAACTCTCTGAAACCTGGCACCTCCACCACGAACACATGTCCTCCCTCTGTGCCCAGCAACAGCAGCTCACCCGATGAGTGTGCCAGGACCGCCGTGACCCGCGTCACGCTGGGCGGGGCTCTGCCAGGGTCATCATAAGAGATACATTATATTAAAGTCAATTGTATTTTGTATGCCAGAAACACTTTAAATGTATATAATGCATTATACAAAAGATCCTTAATGCATTACAAAGATTTTGTTAACAAATTTCCTGAAAACTACTATCTAAAAAGGTAGATGCAGCAAATTTAGAACTACAAATTTGGATCTTTTACTCCACACTAAAAGCAAAGATGGTACACAATGTGGCCAATCTGATGTTTAATACGCAGACCAGTGAGATGTAAGTGTGGGTGGGGCTACCCAAAAGCCACATGACAGAAATAGAAACCAAGCAACCAACAAAATGTCTGTCTCAGGCTCAGCTGTATTTCTATATCTACACAGCTCATATATAAGTCAAGTGTCACATTTATTTAGAATCTTGGGCTTACAGGATATGACATCATATAACATAAAATGCAGAATTTTGAATCATGAATGTCAGCTGACATCTCATGTGCATGTGTGATAGGAGTCAGAGCAGCAGTGTGTATCAGTCATGTCTGGCTGAATATGAGTCAGGCCTTCAGCACTGGATGGCGTGTGTGGGGGCGTGTGTGTGTGTGTGTGTGTGTGTGTACATCTCAGCAGATTTACTTTTAAGCATATCAGATTGAGGTGTGTGTGTTTATGACTCACCCGGGTGGACCAGAGAGGGTGAAACGTCCAATCTCCAGCAACTCAGACATGCCGTTATGGGTCCGAAGCGTCCACATGTGCAGACTGTTGTCATCCAGCAAAGTAACCAACTCCACCTGCCACAAAAACAAAACCCACAGGCCAAAATCAGAGCACACCAGCAGCAAACAAATGAAGCCAGTAGACATATTTTATTAAGCTGTATTTAAAAGGAAAAGCACACCCCAAAATAAACATCCAAACATTAAAAAGTTCATTAGACAATAATCAATAAGGTTCTTATTTTTTAGATATACTATAAGCATAATGCACGGATACATACATTTTTAATTGCTGCCCAGCTTCGATATAAATTTATGCATGTCATTAAGCCAAAGTGCTTTGTGAAACTTCTTGAAATACCTTCTCAACCTCACCCCAAAACCACAAATGATTCACTGAAAGTCAGCGACCGGGAATGAAATGTAAATTACATCTAAAAAAAAAATCCAGGCAAGATCAAAGACGTCAGGATTACGGTTCAAAAGTCTTACCTGGTTTGGCAGGAAATGCACCTGTGTGACTGCCGCATTCTCGTCATGAAGTCCCATATACTCAACACCTGGAGCTCCATACCTGAACACTAGATAAGGAAACAGTCCAACCATTCACACTGCACAGCCATCACACCACCAAAGGTTTATTTCCACCAAGTTTACACAGCACTGATACAAAATATTACATGTTAGGCACACAGCAAAAACCACATACCCAATTATTCATTTCTGATTCCTCCTCTGTAAATGATTAACAAGAAATTATGCAATAATATGGGAAGAGACTTATAAATACTTATATAAACTGTCCCACCTTCTAGAATACCTGCATGTTGGGTGTGTACTATTGTGTCACTGGAACTACCATGAGATCAGATACAGGAAATCTCAGCGCTTCATCGCAATATCACAATTTACTCACTTTGCCTCGGGATTCAGAGACAGGGGAATGGAATGTGGAATTATTCAACACTGACAACGCAGATCAAATAACAAACTCTGCTGCTCTGGTTGGTGGAGGATACAGTTTAATGGCTCCTGATCTGGTACCAATAGCCAGGAGATCCAGGCTGGGGCTGAAGCCCAGAGCGCTGGGCTGATGGGGGAAGCCATGCTCTACAGTCTACAGTGCAAAAAGAAAAACATGCATGTTATATAGAACCACATGATGTCAAATATAGAGATAGGAGAACCTGAAATGGAACTGTACACTAGATAGCTAAACTAGTACTAGTGCACAAATAATAATTAAAAAATGTCTGAATTACTTCAGAATTTGTCTGGAAAAATAGCACTAAATGAGTCTTAAGTCCTAAGTGGATAAAACAGACAAACAGTACTTTTGTTTTTTATAATTCTAAAAAAAATTCGATGTTTCCAACTATTTTATAAAAAAGGTTAGAAGATAATAAAAAATAGACCCCTCCAACTGATCTATAAAGACCTGAAAACCATCTAAGCTAAAGATAACTGTATATGTAACACCAAAGACTATAAAATACGTTCTTGATCACCTTGTTGAACTGGTAAAGATCCTGTTTGTGTTTGTCCCTCTGAGACTCATGTCCATGTCTGCGGAACCTCTTCATCCTCTCTGGAAGAGCAGAAACTCACGCTGCCTTTCTCACTGTTTCTCCTCAGCCACCTGACACAAGAGGACAGGAGAGATACGGCGTTAATCAAAGACTTTACAGACAGACCATCATGGCCAAACCAAACATCATGACAACATTATCAGAACACATTAACAACGATAACGGTCACTGAACAAAATCAAGATAAAACCGTTAGCCAAACAGAAGAGAGCAGACCTTAAAAAGGTTATGTGTGTTTTCCAATGGAAAACAATGGATCTGATAGAGCCAGGAATTCCAAGGAAGAGGTTGTGAAGTGTCGACTGAAACTACCCCCTCACCACCCCCTGATTTCTCTCTTTTACTCTCAGCCCAGCCCCCGCAGGGAGATCTAGAGATCTCTGCAGTCCTGACTGAAGCAACTTTTGTTCTCGTGGCACACGGAGCCGAGCAGTTTTATGGCCCCTCCCCTCATCTAAGCAAACGGCACCTGATGAAGCACCTGTTGCCCAGGAAAGCAGATTCAGAAAGAGGCTCTTTCAGATGGAGAGAGAGAGAGGGAGGGAGGGAGGGGGATACCTGCTTTCCATTAAAGAGAGAACTTGGAATAACCGCTCTAACAATACACAATAACCCCTGTGTAAAAGGCTGGTTCTCTCACCTGGTGCTTTAAGTATCTCAAATTTGTTTTGTGTGCAAACAGAAAAGCCATAGGGCCATTTTTCATCTCAGAACCTTACAAAAAAAAAACCACAGTAACAAGCATCGCTATTACCAACCTATTACCAAATGTGTAAGGTAGGTACCAAATGGTCAACATTGTTTTGTTTGTTGCTGTTTCCGTGCTGTTTGTTAGGAGAAAGTGCAATGTCACTTCTCAGCTATCATCAGTTATCTTTTGATTTTTGCCTGGTGAACAATAAATCAGACAAAAAAAATCCCAGAGACTGACATTATTGTAAGGAATGCTGTATCTGGAACCAAAATATCATATAATGACTTGTGCCTATACGCAATGCCTTAGAATCTCACTGAAAACTAAATTTCACATATCTTAGCAACTGCATAGCAACACCCTGGTTAATCAGAACCCCCAAGAATTAGGTCAGCAAGTTTTGCAAATACCACATTTCTATTCTTTAAAAAAAGATAGTGATAATAGTGGTGACTGATATTAAATTATATGAGTAATCTTAGTAAAATTTGCACAATTCTTACAGTAACCCTATGGCAATTTGGCAGAAAGTACAGTGGTAAATTTCCACATAAGGAAGCCTGTTATCATTCTACATTGCAAATATTTGTACACACAAATACACACTTCAGTGAGCCAATTTTCATGGGAACAAAAAATGAGAAAATCAAAGCCAAGCCAACCAACACAACAAACCGTCGAGTCAGAGTCTACGACGTACGATTATTGACAGCAAAAGAAAGCATATTCAGAGTGACATATTCAGATAACAGTTCTGTTACATCACAGCAGAACTCCCCAGAGAATGTGTCTAGACTTAGCCAATCAAAACCAGCCTCATAAATGATCACACTTAAGAATAATCAGGGCACGCATCAACACTATCAACAGGAAGAAGGAAATATTTTCCTTTTTTTTTTTTCCAAACACAACTTTTCCAGTGAGTCAGCTACCCTGCTCGGCTCAGACGCATATTTTTGTGATTATTTTGCCATTATTAGCCAAGAACATTTAGTCATTGTCAAGCATGTGGGTACAAATGTTTCCAGAGAAGGGCATGAGATCCCATTTCCCTATTTCAGGGACAGAAATCCAGAGATTATAGGACCCTGAAGAAACCGGCCAAGAGAACAAAAACAAAGTCTGTCAAACTCAACCTGAGGGACAATGTTAAGGTGGGAGGTCCTCTACTTGAGAGTAAGCCAGGCTTTATGAGGGAAAACTCTCAGCAGGAGAGCTGGAATTGGGTGAAAAGACAAGGTTTATTCAGAGCTAAAGAGTCCCCGGCCACCATTTTGATCAATGGGACTATTTAGTAATACTGTCTATAAAAACAACTCTAGTAAATTTGCTTTCAGAGATCAATATTAGACATCCATCCATCTAATCCTCAGTTAATTAGAGGTAGAAAAAAACAGTTTGTTTTTAATGCTACTGGGAGGAATTATAAAGGAGGTGCGTTGGAGGGCAGTTATGTGGGAGTAGCAGCCCTAGCTAGTCTAAATTAGAGGTGGGAGGTCTATGCAGAGAGTTTAAAGACGCTAAGTAGAAACGGTATGTTGAGCTAAGCAGGAGGCAAGCAATGTTCCCCCATAATCAGCTCAACCGTACAGATGACAGATTCGAATATAGAATAAACTGGCACACTAGCAAACACAGAAAGCTTGCTATTGAACATACAGCCATTCTGAAACATCAAGGCACTTATTTAATCTAATTTTAGAACACTATGGTGGAATTTAATTATTTGTCAGTGAAGAAACTAAGTCCATCGCAAAAAGATTTTTACAGGTTTTAAAATAGTGTGTGTGGTTGCCAGGGTGTTGCTATGGAGCCGCTAATGTGTTCTGATGGCTTTTCTGGTGTGATTCTAGTGTAAGGTTGTAAAAAAGGGATCAAAGGCTTTTTAAAGAACTTATTTTGAAGTCCAGACAGGGACAACCTGCAGTAAACATTGATACCATTTAAAGAATCGATACGCTTACAGATTCCTCTGTTAAAGGTCACGGTGAGAAGTGACATCATAGTACGAAAAACATGTCAACATACTCACAACTAACTCACTAGCCACAACTTTGGCCTGATACCAGGAGGACAGCAGCCAAAAACAGCCCCCTATTGCCAGGAGAGGTCAATTGCTTTTTAGTTAAAAAACAGTCTGCACAAGCCACAGACTCACTGACTAAAAATGTTGGCTACTACATGTTCTACTCATACCAGTGTACCTCTATTACTAGTTGCATAATGCAACCGCATAGGGAAGCAGCAATTTCAGGGCTGAAGTTTCTGATAGCCAGTTTCAGTCAATCAGGTTCCTCTCCTTTAAAGAGGTGCTTGTGTTCAAGAACAATAGCTCTGAGAGGATATGGGAACTCAAATTACAACATTATAAACTAAATGAAATATTTGCACACAAGAGGCAAAAGATAAGAACAGCAAGTTTCTTTAATCGCAGACAATGAGCCTGCAGGAATTTTGAAGAAAGCATCTACAGACACTTCTTGATTTTAAGTATCAATACTGTATTTTTCAAAGAACGGGTTAAATCTGAACCAACTTTCACACCAGAAATAACAGTCGCCCGAAACGTTTCCAGTCATCTGTGATTTTTTTTTAATTAGTTTTTACTTTAAGATCAATTTTTCTAGACAATTAAATTCCAAGCCTGGAAATTCCTTAAACATTCATTAATATTCCCAGGTAATCCATGACTATAGGAACCCTTTTAAATACTTCTTATCACGAGTTTCAGCTGAACATGGTTTGCTCAACAGCTAGTGTAATCGTGTGACATCACTGCATTCTCAGCATAGCATCCCACAGGAAACAAAGATCATAGAAGAAGACAAGAAGATGGGACCTGCCCTGACATGAGCACAAAACTGTCAGTGAACTCTAACCAAGGACGTTCTCCCTCAGCTGCTTGACCTGGTTTTATCCGGCACATTCAAACGTGTCACAACAGTCCATCTGGGAAATCGAAGAATTGCTATTTTTAGACTCAATATGGGTAAAAGAGACAAAAGAATCCGTTAGATGGTATCTGAGGTCAAAAGAACATACAAACAGGTCAAGTGCAGCAATAAACATCAGTTACACCCGGATTAAAAGTTAAAACGCAGTGTAAACATGAAAACCAGTTTAACCACCACGAGATGACAACATGGCTAGAAACAATGTACAATTGGGCACTTTTTTTAGGGCTAAGAGTATGTTGGCTTTGTGCTCAATGTTTAAAGCTGCAATCCATAACTTTTCTCTTTCTCCATTTCAGTTTAAAACATAAAATTGCCGGTTTCTTCACATACTTTTCTTTACGCATACTTAAGTCAAATGAAGCCAAACAGACATTTCCGAGGAAATCCAACCCAACAGCTCAAATTATAAATCATGAGCTTAGCCTTCCAAATCAGTGGAAGGTATGAGATTGTTTTAAACATAAGTTATGGATCGCAGCTTTAAATAAAACAAGCATGTTATGTATACTAATAAAGCAAATATTGTCACAAATGATAATTACAGATATCATAACTTTTTTATATAAAGTCCATAGTAAGTAATTTATGACCTGCACTTAGATCATAGATGATGACTTCAAATCTATCTGGACAAAAGTGTCCATCCCACTCAGACAGAACGGACAAAAGTTCATAGTTCTTAAAAAAAGAATAACAGAGGAAGAGGAAGTGTTGGACGAACTTCCTCTCATTCATACCGGTCATTGTAATTCCGATCTCAGCAATGATTCCCTCCACACGAAATCAACCACTACAACCGTTTGCAGCTGTGGAAGTGAGAAGCCTTTGTTTACCCTCTCTTCCTCTCTCTGAAAATGCAAAAGTAAGATCTTGTCTATAGCTGTGGGGTGTGGTTCCACACAGGATGTCGATCCCCAAACTCAGGGCCTTTCCTGTCCTCTCTGAGATGGTCCATTAACTGAAGAGTAAAAAAACAGCCAGATGCCACATACTGTTATATCAGGCCGACAACTTGGGTTAATATGCGATCTCTAATGCTTGACTGTCCTGCAGAAAGTAACCACCATAAGAAATGACAGCCACACCCTCACGTGTCTAATGTAAACAGTCATTGTCTATCCACAGTTCTTCATTAACTGATCACAAAGAGGTCAACGATAACTGCATAATAGAAGTTTTGAATCTCCATGAGCAAAAACAGGTGCATATAACATTCTAGCTGTATTAGAGCTGCATTGTTGCATTTGCTGCACTGTTGCATTTTTTTTTTTTAAATCAAACAGGTGTTTATTTCTCTTGACCCACTTTTGGGTCACACACACAAAACATCTTTAGATTACATTTTGTATTGTCTCGTCCATTGTGCTTCACAACTATTACTCAGGGACCATCCTTCTGACATTTCAACACACGCTTGTGTCAGCAAACAAGCTTAATGCAACAACAAGGTTTGTCGAGTAAATTAACACAATTTTAAATCTGTTACATTTCAGATTACTTTGTAGATGACAGCAGATCTAAGGGCAAAGCTTAAACCTGCCATATATTCCGGACTGGCCTGAAAGAAATGACCCATAATAAATCACAAATTACATGTGACTCCACCAGTCCTAATTAAACTATTGTCTATGGCACAACTGTCATTTGTTCTCTGTGCCAATAGATTTAATCCAGACATTAACCATGCATGCAAATGACTCAACACAATAAAAAACAAAGATGACAGCGGAACATGGCCGTGTGTGAAGCAACCTGAGAGGCGGATGAAAGGGGCGGAGGCTTCGTTGCTCTCGATTCTCAACCTGTCAGACCGGTGGGACAGCCAGCCGCTGATCTACACCAAAGACTCTTCACACCCAGATCCA
>JAZGTK010011750.1:0-15375 GCA_036877625.1 Ambastaia sidthimunki | reverse complement strand
TATTATCACAAAAATCAGGCTGTTGATGATTTTCTTTAGTAAGAAGAAACTTAATATTGAGTAAATGCAGAAGACAGTCAATATTTACTACACATTTTGTGTAACTGCCTAATAAGGATGAGCCTTAGAAAACAGATTATTTATTATTCCCATTTATAATAATTAATTTATGATGTTTTTACCACTTATTTGGATGGGATTGGGATCACAAAGTATGTAAAACAAAAATTTACAGAACCTCCCTAACTAGTTCTATCCAAATAGAAATGTCATGAGGTATCTAGTGATCTGTAATCGCTACGATTAGTTGGTTTGTATAACTTCTATATGATTTAACAGGCAACAAAACATGTTTGAGAGGCATAAACTTGAAATCCCTAACAAAAAGTCAGATTGATAATAACAATCAGATTGTAAATAATAGTATTGTGTTGTGAGACGTGAGGTATGTGTGTGAGTGTGTGTCTTCGCTCATGCTTGTAGTTGAGCTGTTTGTGTGGTCCGTGGCTGTGCCTCAGTTGAGGATCTGGGGAAGGGAAGTTCTCTCGTGTCCGACAGGCTTGTGATGCAGCCGCATGGTGTGGAATGCAAACAGTTGCCACTGCATTTGCATAGCAAAATAAAGCCTACAAACCATCATGCCTCTTTGTCAAGGCTCACAGCCTCTAACTTGAACGCTGCTGGTTTCATTGCTGATGTACCGTGAATTCAGAAATTTACTCCCCAAAGAAAATGGACTGATGCAGGACGTGAGTGCATTGTTGTTAATTCGAATACATCATTAAAATGTTGACAAATCTTATCATCAAAACGTCTCATTATGTGTTTTCACATGAAACTGATGATTGCATGTGAATCGATAAACAGTTTCTTACTTTCTGATTAAACAGGATGAGTCTGTCTTTACCTTTAGTCACCTATCCGGCCTCAGTTATTGCTGTACTTCCAGGACACACAACTATTTATGCCTATAAGTATACCATACCAGAATGAGAAAAATCTGCTTTTCTACAAACATCAAAAGAAAGTTTAATTTGATGAGAACAAAAGTTTCCTCTAAGAAAGCAAATAAAAAAAGCTGACATTCGAACGATAGATCTTTGCAATTAATGAGTTGTTTTTGCTATCATGTTCAGTAAATGACATGAATGGTGGTCTGAAAACCACATGTGTTTACAATCCAATAATCAGAGCCTTTATTTCTTGGAACCGGCAACAAAAAGTGAAGGGTTTTAAACAGGTAATGCTGGTTTTCTTGGCAGCAAACTCTCTCTCTTCGCCTCTCTTGTGGCTGGACTTTGACAATAATAAGAATTTACCTTTTGCCAGAAAAGGATTATTGAATTATACGCTTAGATGTCATGCACTGAAACATGCTGTGATTAAACTCAAGTTCTGAAGCATAAGCACATTAAACTGTCCTAAAAGCAGCATCTTGAATGTCTGCAAATAGCTAAAATACAGGCTGTTGTAACCATTTCAGTGCGTTATATATCAGGGCTAAAAAAATGAAATGCTGGTCCGAGCTGGTTTATGCTGGAGTTAAGATGTTGGTCTAGTTGGTTGATGAGAATAGCCATGTTGTTCTCCAGAACAAAATGCTGGTCAACTAGCTAGGTCAACGCGTGTGGCTGGTTCACCAAGAGAGGCTTTCTGATTAGGCTAGCTAAGAATACTAGTAGTGACACAAACATACCAGCATCTCCGACATTCAAACGGCAACATATGCGCTTGTCAACAGGGTATGATAATGAGCTTTAAGGAAAGACCTGCACTTCTTGAGGGCTCAAGCCTTGCTCTTGACATGTGCCAATTTTGTAAAAGAGATTGAGGGTGATGAAGTTTAGAGAGTCAGGGGGAACACTGATAGATATACTACATGCCCCTCATGGCTAAAGTTCACACCCTAAAATCCCAGCATGTCTGGAAATGATCAAGCAGGCCGGGCATGTATAGTGTACTTTGCATCTCTGCTTTCACCAGGTGTCTTTTATTGGCTGGCTGATTTAGTGTGGCCTATCCCACATCACTGCACCTCATCATTAATGACAGGTAGACCTGGCACATCAAACACCTCTAATGGTTCTGTCTGAGATGGAGGGAGGGAAACAGCCTGGGAGGACTGGAAATGAAATAACACGGGGGTCTCTCTAGGGACTCGCTTTCCTGCAGCTTAACTGGCAGGACATGCCGCTAGCAACGCCAGGCTCATGAGTTCGATTCCCAAGGAATGTGTGTGCTAATAAAATGTAAAGCATGAATACACTGTAAATTGCTTTGGATACACGTGTCTGGCAAATGTAATGCAGTTATTTTAATGTAGCTGTGATTCATCCAGTCTGATCCAGATAGATTATGGTGAAACCTCCAGGAACGTATTATCATGTCAGCTTAGATGTGTTCAGACACTCATGATTAACCTCAACATTGAACTCATCATCTACAATACCTTTGTGTTTTTTTTCCAGCAGTATTCCCATTGCACATCACAAGCAAATCAACGAAAGCCAGTCCTTCATTTGCATGTGCTGTCATGACCGAGTAGTTTGCGTCCACCTTAGTCACAATGACGCCGCTGTGATACTCTCCTATTCTTTAATGGTGACACGTATGCGCCCGAGGGCAAGTAGTTCTGCTTTTGAAGCATGCCTTTAATCAATGAGTCCCAGCACAGGGACCTGCAGCACTGCTCTGCTCATAGCTCTGCAGTTCCTCAGGAGCCCTGTCCCTCAGGCATCTTCAGCCTGCATGTTAACAGCAATGATCCAGGAGACAGAGAAAGACTGGCAGAAAAGACACTGGGCACTTAAACGCAACCAGCTGCTGCTCATGAAGACATGCTGGATGCTTTGGAGACTTTCACTTTCCTCCCACAACCAGAGCACCTCAGCTGTTTTGGTTGCCGGAGACTCACTGTGGTGTCGTAGCGTGTTCGATATGCTTTCTTGGCTCTGTTGCCGCAGTTCATGCTCTTCCAGGAACGCGTGGGTTTCCCTAACCAAATCTGAAACCAAATCATGTTTTGTCTCAGTTGCATTTAGGTAAATTAGTTGCCTTGAAGCAAATCTGATTTGCTGCCAAAGCAGTCGTAAGAATGTTCATTTACATCTGGGATAAGGCAAAAATTCCAAAATGATTTTTACATTCCAAAGTAAGTGGTGCTTTCCCATGCAAAACTCACCACACAATGATAGTGTTTTGGGTGGTTGCCATGGCATTACTACGTTGTTGCTAAGGCGTTCAGAGTGGTTGTTAATGAGATTCTATTTGAGGGAGTCTCTGTGGTTGTCAACTATAAATTTATTAGTTTTTTGAGGTTATTTTTTGATACAATTTGAGGTATTATTCATGTCTATAGCACAAATGGTACAGGCATAATATATGCTGATGGTTAATAGTTAAGGATTCAAAATTTAAAACAAGCCCCTAAATAGGAATAATAGTAAAAGTAGTGCTTAGCAAGCCTCACAATAATAATGCTTAACAAGTATGAATTTGTTGTATCATAAACTTTTCATTGCATTCTCAACAGCCTGCTGTGTGTCTGAAAGACAGGTAGTATTTTCATCATAACCTCTGGCTTGTGCCCCCAGAGTAGTGAGTCATCATGAAACGAGGGGCTAAGGGGGTTATTTAAAAACTGACAGCACGAAACCAGCCTCCCAGAGCCCAAGTGCAGGCTAACCTATTAGCCAGATTGCATTTGCATGACCTATAATAGATGGATTTCCAAGTTCTTGTGCTGTAGAGCTGGTCGTGTTTCTCTTTAGGTGTCTGATATTGATTTGTTTGTTACGGTCAGCTTGGTTCTCCTGCATTAGGTTTATACATTCAGCTGGATGGAAGCTGAAGAGTGAAGGAGGGCAGTGGGCCAGACTGTAAGAGTGATTGTTGTGGTCAGGAACACAGATGTGTAGATTCTCTCGCAGAGTCACAGCCATAACACTTATACACACGCACACACGAATCGTCTATAAACAAACAATCACGCAGCAAATACAGCTCAGGGCTTTTATTCCACTCATGATCAAAGCAATTACTGCGGTTTATATAAAGTGCCACATATTTATGGAGATTCGGAAATGTGTACCATTAGAATTATAAAATCATCACAATTCAATTAATCTCCGCACATAAACAACATTTTGATTTTAATGCACCACATGCAGGAGTCGCATTTAAATAGTCGCATTTAAAAACTCAATGCTGTAAACCCTCTTGTCAGAATGTCTACATGACCATATGTTGTCTAAACGTGTCCTCCAGAGACAACATAAATATGTATTGAAGCTGTTGAAACTGGGTTCATATTTATTTGGCTGGATTTAGCAGACATAAATTCTAAATTCGCCTTAAGAAGTCAATAAATCAGAATGACTGAAGATCTTTAGATACACTATTTGACATCTTTAATGCTCCTGAGAAGCACATGAGGTGCTGTTTTTATTTTTGGCCATAAAAATAGATTTATTGAGATTTATTCAGCACATTGTTTAAGAGCAGTTGAGTCCAAAGATGAATTTAGGAAAACACTAAAAGGAGTCATAGTCCAAAACTGACTAAGAATATAGAGCAGAGCAAAAGATCATCTGTTCTTCAAAACTGCACCATGATCTTTCTTAAATATTACAAGAGTTGTCTTAGATGATGCTGATTGAAAAGCTGGGTGTCCAGTCCAGTAAGATCAACTAAAAATGTGATTTGAAATTGAAAATGTCTGCTAAGGAGGCAGCAGTGTAAGGTGTCATGCAGTACATGCGCCCTGAAGGTAGAAAAAAGCATTGATAAATAGTTCATAAACAAAGAATTTGTGTGTTGTGTATTTTTATGCTTAATATAAGTATCACCCATTAGCCTAGCAACATGCTAATGTCAACTTGATTTTTTTAAATCAAGTTTAAGTCTCCCATTTGAGTTATGCAGATTAGGATGGTTAGGACAGTTTAAAAGGTAGCTACCTAGGTGAGGCAGCTTACTACTGTAGATAGTGGAACAGAGATTAAAAGGATAGTTCATTCGTAAATGAAATTCTATTCACTCACCATCTCAAGATTCTAATCTCTCATCATAGCTTCAAAATGACATGAGGGTGAGTAAATGATGACAGAATTTCGATTTGTTAAAATAATGCTTTAGGTCTTGTCTCATGTTGTCTAACTGCATGATGAAATTCACTCAGAAATAATAATTATTATAATAATCATTTATTCATATTCATGTTGCTCTAAACCCTTATGACTTTCTTCCATGAAACACAATAGGAAATGGTGAAACTTTTGTTGTTAAAAAGGACAGTCTTAAAACTTTCTTTTTGTGTTTCATAAAAGAAAGTCTAATTTGAATAAACATGATGGTGTGTAAATAACAAAAAATATATATATTTTTAATTGCATCTCTTTAAAACTAAAACCTCTGTGGTCTTAGTTACTGCGTTTGAGCATATTGGAAATGTTACTTTATCAACACCACCACCCACCAGGCTAACATCACCGTAACAGACACCCTGTCGTGGCATGTTTTGTTTTGCCATTGAGCTAATTTTTCTAAATGTCGATGACCCTCATCACTTTATTTTCTAAAAGGATCTCACAGGGATGAGCAAGGGAATGGAGTCTGGCCTCAGTCAAGTACCACACAACTGTAAAGCAATAAAACCATGCCAAAATACAAGCACGGTACTGCTGTGTTGCCTGCCATTCTGCTCTCCCAGCAAATAATTGGCCTGTCCTCATTAATCATTTCTGGGTTGCTGTGTTTGACTGAGTCCTGCTGTTTGAATGGTGTTAACTGAGACACTGTGCCCCATTCCTGACCCTGATATAAATCAGAGCCCACTGCACAGGTTACACAGTCACACACTGCAGTGAGTCAATAAACATCTGCATTGCTCAGGGATCTTATCAACCTCTCTGTATCTCTGTGACTTTAAGACCCCCTAAGAGCACCAAGGCTTCTTCTACACGCGCTAATCTAACCAAGTCAAGAATGCTTTTGAGAGCGTTTACTTCAAGTCTGTTTATTTGATGGACAACGTCTCTTTTTAACATCCTAGCTTTGTCCACAGGCAAGTCAGCACCAGCCAAGCTAAGAGATTGCAGCAGCCTCTCTCTATAACAACAATAAGCACAGTTTCTAAAGGCATTATACTTATGATGAATGGGATACCTTTGATTATAAGTTTGTATGTATGCGTACGTGTCACCCGCATGTAGATCTCCTGAGTTTACATAACCTGTCTTGGTATGTTCTCGTAGGTCTGTGTATAATAAAGTCATTCCTTGTTCTTTCCATGCAGGTGGGAGCTGGTGACCAAGTAGTCAGTTCAGAGCAATGTCTGCTATACCATCAGTCATAAATGCACCATGTCACAGGAAGAGCTGGCAGGTGTGTATAAATGGACAGATTCTTTGCTTGGACATCTGTTGCTTTAAGTAACACAGCAGCCAAGAGATGCTGTAATTACTGTGATAAAGTGACCTTACTTTCAGGTTACCCATCAACCTTTTCTTTGTTTGCTCAGGTGTTTGTATGGGTTGTGATGTCTCTGCTGCCCCTAGTGACAGAAGGCAGGTCAGGTTTCAAAGCAGAATCCGAAGTTGCAGTGGAATTTGTTGGGGCTGGAGTGGAGGAGCTGCCTTTACAAACTTTTCCAGACATTCAGGAGGACGTAGAAGAGGCCAGTGACTCTCCATGGCACGGTCTGTTTGGTGAGTGTGAAGTCTGGAAATGATTTTCCAATGTTCTACAATGAATGAATCAGCAATGAATTATTCAATCCTGCAAAGTAGAAAAGTGATAAATCTCTCTTGTTCTCTCCATCCGTTTCAATCTCTCCTGCAGAGCCATTTGTGTTTGTTAAAGACGACCAGCAGCCAGCTCGATGGGAACGTTCCCCGCGGTCACCAGACACCACTGACATACAGACTAAAGGTGCACGCAAGAAAAAGAAGAAAAAAGAAAAGGAAGAAACAAAAAAGAAAGATAAGAATAGCGAGAAGCGGCAAAGCAGCCGGGACTGCCGCGTGGAGAGACGGGAGATGCGTGTACGGGACCTAGGCATGGGCTTTGACTCGGATGAGATTGTCCTCTTTAAGTTCTGTGTTGGCTCTTGCCAGAAGTCTCGTGGGAACTACGACCTGGCTCTGCGTGCTCTGCTGGCCAATGGGAGTTTGCCCAGGCGCACAGCCAGGAAGATCAGCGCACACCCTTGTTGCCGCCCAACGGGCTACGAACCAGTTTCCTTCATGGATGCTACCACAACTTGGAGAACCATCAAGTCCCTCTCTGCTGCAGACTGTGAGTGTGTAGGATGAGCCAAACTGCTAGAGGGTACGAAGAACTAGAACTGAAGATGCAGTGCAAGGGCCAAAGGTGCAATGACCCTCCGGGCCACAGTTACAGAACAAGGTCAGATGAGGTTGGCCCAGGTTGAAGAGCTGCAAGGGGGTTTGGTTTGTCTTTGTATACAGACTCATAACACCAAACCTCTATAAAAAAAAAGTCATATTGGAGAGATGTTTAATATAAAGAGACATCACCCAAAATGGAATAACAGCAACATTGGATTGTCCAACTGAGTTGCTCTGTAAACAAAACTACGTTATAACTTGACTTTCATTTGCTTACCAGTTTCATCAGGCTTGGATACCGCACGAAATCCTGAATCATTCGTCCGGCTCATTTGTTGATCCTGGATGTCAGTGCCCAGTTCCTGGCCTTTAATATGACATGTAATTGTTCAGCCAAATTTGCAGTTCAGCTCACTCATTATTAAGAGCATGTTATTGTTGTAATTTTAATGTAATTGCACAAATGGAGTATTATTAAAGGTTTAGCCCACAGAAAACACATAGGCCAGTTAGTATTACCCTTTTAGCATTGAGGGTTGATTTTATTTACAGTAGGTTTGTCCATTTCTCAGGATTTTTACAGAACTGACATATACTGTATTTTTTATCAGTGCTTTTTGATACCAAAACAGAGGTTTTAATACCCTCTACCAAACAAAGTAGAGGGTATTAAAAAGAGATCATGTTCCACAAAGCCAGTTTTGTAAGATTAAAATTGTATAGTAAGTACAGTAAAATATACTAGTGAATATAGATAATTATATATTAGATAACTATAGAAAGAATATATCTGATTCTTAACTCAAGAGGCTGTACAATTCAATAATTTTCATTCAATTAATCGATGCTGGAGCATCAATAAATTAATGTATAAAGTATATATTTTAATACTACCATTATGATGAGCTAAGATATGAATCGAGTAAACTTTCCTCACAACTTAATGTTTGCAGAAGTTTTAACTACATCCTAAACTATAAATCAAAGTCTTGCATCATCTTGATGTTCCTAACATTTTAACATATTTGTTTAGATAGTCATAATTCATCTTGCTGATTTGTCCTTACAGGCTTTTCCCCTGTATAGTTATCAACAAATAGAAATTAGTGTATTTCTGTGGAGTAAACAGTGATTTTACAGATTCCTTTATATTTTTTTAATACAAACTATGACCACAATGCATTTGTCATTGTTTTTTTTTATGGTTACCAAATGGATGCCATGCATCCCTTAAATTTACTGTACACCTAACAGATATCATATTTATTTTCATTTAAGTTATTTATTTATTGCTGTGTCAACAGATGTTTATATTTATTATTGTTTATACTTTGGCTTCTGTTCACTTCCTCTCATCTCACGGTAAACCAGCATCAATATAAACAGGCCTTGAACAAGGTCAGCTGCAACTTATCAGTTGGGGACAAAACCAGAGATATTTATTCAAAATATTTTGATGGGACTTCTGTCTTGATAAATCATGACAGAGTCCTCCATGATGACTTACAGAAAAGTCTCTGCCTAAATGTATAAGGAAATTTAAATAATTTTCCTCCAAAATACAGATGGTGAGGGGAAGTAGGATTGTTTTCTGACTAGTCTGCCCATCTTGCTGACCTCAATAAAGCCCTGATAGTTGTATTCAGTTTCATTATTAAAAGCTGCTCGGAAAAAGCTGATATCAATAAATTGCTTTGCTTCAGTATTTTTGTTTTATTTATCTATTAGTTGTTGTTGACAAAGTTACTCTTTATTTTTGTATTTCATGTTTCTGCATAGGAATAAAACTGTTTATATATAATGTGAATTAAAATTATTGTGCTTTATATGTTTTTTTCTCCATCTACTGTAGATTAATCAAATCAAAAGATCAATGCAATCTCAGAAAACATTTTACAAATTACATTTACAATTGTATTTATATGCCTCCATATTTTAGGTTTATACTGTATATTTTAGGTTTAAAAGAAGAGTAATGATCTGTACAGTAAACGCGTTTAAATCTTAAAATATTAATCTGCAACTCTGAGCTCTTCCCTCCATTGACCTCTTGTCTCAGTTCAGCTATTGGCAATCATCAGGTAGTCAGGTGGAGTGCTTGCAGACATGTATGTGCATTACAGCACCATTAGGCCCTAGGTGAACCTCTTATCTGCTAAAGTGCTAAAAAATGTTTCCATCTGCTGTTGGGCTGCTAATAACAGCGCCTCTTGCAGACCAGCCTGACTGTTGCTCAGGGGCCTCTGTGTGGTGAGTTTGCACCTCTCACGCTGTGGATGAACTTAATTAACAGAAAATTGGAGCCTCTTCTGCATTTTTAAGGGATAACTGCATTTCTAGAACCATATGCCTGCAAGATTTGATCACTGTTGGGTTAGTAGATGGATGACATATGGTGGAGATTATATTATTTTTGTTAATTATGAATAAGTATCATATGAGCAGTACGGTGGTGGGCTTCAGTCTCTTTCAAATGTGTAGGTAAGTGTGTCTTCAAAAAAAATAGTTCTGATTAATTAATTATGATTAAGTTGATTGATTAAGTTCTGAACTTATTTTGTAGTGCTCTAAAAGAACATTTAGACCTTATTAGGCTTTGTTCCTTAAAATAAGTTTATTATGATTACAGTCTGCCCAACTCCAAAAGCACTAAAAGCATCCAAACAGAGTCTATTAATTGTGTGTCTCTTAAGTACAAATTGAGCACTGCACAACAAAAGCATCAGCTCATTGGCTCTCATGATGTCACATCTGTGCCAAATTTGATTCAGCTACAGTGGTTTGTGTGAATTATTTGATTCTAAGGTAAATTATGACTTTTGGTTTTGGTCATTTTAAAATAAAACATTATCATATGGTTTTAGAAGATGTAGAATATAGCTCATATATTGTGTTTATTGTCCCTTTTGAAGCTTGACTGCCCATGAGCACCATAACCTGATTCTGATATTATCAAAGACTGAAATAATTTTTTTATTCATTTTTATTCCTATGTTTTTTTTTTTTTTAGAAAATAACAGCATCTGGCTATTAAATGGCATGAGGGTGAGTAAAGAATTTAAATGATTTTTGACTGGTCGCAAATCATGGCGTCAATACAGCCACCTTTGTGTAATTTCTGTGGCAGCCTATGGCTTGTCTTATATGTCGTTATATGAAGTAACTTTAATTGTCTGTCAGCCCAAAAACTGTGAACCCATTTTCCCAAAGTGATTTCCCAAAACTGTGCGCTACTGACATCTGCTGGTCAGTATAAGTAATAAGCCATCGCTCAGTGGTCCATTGAATTAGGTGTAATTAGGTGTAGGTTTTGCTAAATGAATAAATTTAAAATGTAAATGTAGTATAGCCCGCTATACACGTTTTCAGCTACTAACCATTTCCGTATAAAGTCTCTGTTAATATTTAATGTCTTGATATCTTATAGCTTTCATCTATGTAGATTATTTTGTCATGATGACAGTCTTCATGCGTAATGTGTTTGTAATGTAAGATACTGTCAGTAAGCAGTTTGCATCATAATAGGGTTCACAATTACTGTCAACTATCACTAATAATGGTTTCAACATTATGATATTTACTCCTGTTACTGTAATCCTCTTCTGTTTTCTGTGTTACACAATCAAAGTGAATGCAGTACTGTGCATATCAGACAACAATAGCATAATTATTCCCTCAAGGGAAGAAATAATCTCAGTGGCTGGTGTCATATTTAGCAAAGTTTTCCCCTGTGTCTCATTCAAGAAGGTCATTCCACACGTAGCAGATAGAGTTACCATAAAAGACCTGTTTGATCACATGATAGTACTGAAATCAGTAGGCTTGTCGGGTTCAAGGCCTCCCCTTAAGTGTAAATAAAGGTCTGGGACCTATGGTGACCGGGACAGGACCTTCTCTGTTCCTTTAGTTTTGTCGTGGCCATGACATATTAATACGTGGTAGCGTGATAATATGTCATGGCCACAAAATAATCATTTGTGGGACCGTCATAGCAAGTGGAGGCCAAGACATTTTAACTCATAAACGTGATAATATGTTGTGGCCACAAGATCAGTTTGTTTAGCTAATGACATGTCGTGGCCACATGATGTGAAGTCGTTCCCATCAAGATCCTAGGATGAGGGAACAACAGCCTTTTTCATGGGCACGTGACGTGCACTCAACATGCTATACATTCCCACAAATTAACGACTGAACTAACTGAACCGAGAACGTTCTTTCCTGGTCGTAGGTCCCAGACCTTGATGTTGCAGATCATGTTGCAGATCCCGCCATGACCTGTGAGAGAGACATTGTACTTCAAAGTCTTTGAAACAAGGATTATTAAATCAATATGAGAACATCTATTTCATTAAAATGTATAACCATTTGTTGTTTTGTGTAATGTTAAACCCTAATTGAATTTGACCTAAGATTCCACCAAGATTTAAATGTTTGAGACTTAGTACCAGTTCCTATGCCAGCAGCTGTAGTGATACATTTGTTTTGCACTGCCCCCTGCTGACAGGCATTACAATCTCGGAGTAATGTAATCGAGTGCATCAGGACATGTTGTTGAATCATGTAAATCATAGATATTAAGTTAACAATAATATAATTTTGCAATAAAAATAACATAATGCAAAGAGTTGAGTGTATCTTGGACTAGCATTTAAATAACTCTAAACCTAACCAAACCTAATGCTGAACAGGTTAATAAATGGTCTGGAAAGAAAGACAGATCTTAGAAAATTAGTTTATACCCCAATGTTGAGCTGGGAAAATACTAATCAACAATAGTGTCTTTATCACAAAATATTTTTTAATTTTTATATTTTAAAACAACAAAAGTGAGCTTTTAAAATTATCTAGGAATGTTTTTTTTTTTTAACTACAGTATCATTACTGTTGACTTGTGTAGTGTTTGTTAGTCTGTTTTATTATACTCATTTACTCACATATGAAAATGTAATCGTTTAAATAAATTGCTCACAATTGTACAGTTTGTCACAGTCAAATACAGCCCAACATGCAACATGGCACAGCATGGTACAGAGGGAAGCAGCATATTCATAAGCACATGTTTAAAACATCCACATCTCTTCTTACAGAACACACACATGCAAGTGTATCCACTTATAACTCAATCCTAAAATTGGATCAAGGTCAAAATTAAGCAAATTCACAGAATTACTTGTGAAGGTAAACTGATGTCACAGAAATAAGTCGTTTTGCAGTGCTCATAAACACTTTAGGTTGTGCTATTAAATATAAAACGTTCTAAATTTACATTCTAATATACATTCTAAACTCCTCGTTGTAATTGTCTAATGCTATTTTCTGATACACATGAACTTGGTGTACTGAAGGTGCAGGTCACTATTTCAGCTTTATTCTCTAATATTTTAGCAGCTG
Source organism: Ambastaia sidthimunki (assembly GCA_036877625.1). Taxonomy (NCBI): domain Eukaryota; kingdom Metazoa; phylum Chordata; class Actinopteri; order Cypriniformes; family Botiidae; genus Ambastaia; species Ambastaia sidthimunki. The sequence continues at coordinate 2,632 of JAZGTK010011750.1, read as the reverse complement.
GTAGCGTCTCGATGCGCCCAACAGTTTTGGCGAGAACCAGTTTGGAACCTGATGTTCCATCATCAAAACACAGGACGCCGTTCTGCTCGACGCTGAAAGGATGAAAGTCGGCCATGGCTGTATCAAAGTCCCATGCCTGTCGAAGAGTTAAGTCCACGTATGATTTACTCTTCCTGCAGGTTCGTTTCTCGGCGTCGTTTCTACAGGTGGCCGTGCGTAAAGACGCATAACTTGTGCAGTTGCTTTGCGCAAATGATGGAGGTGAGCGCTGACCACCTATCCAACCCAAAACACGACTGTGGTTCTCTTCCCTCAGGCCGATAGTGCGTTTGAATTGCGCACAACCCTTGGTCAATAGGCTTTTCCTACATAGAATATAAACCCATGGATCCAGGATGGGGTTGAAGGAGGCGAATCGAATGGCCAGGAGGTCACTGCGGTAGTCTGGATTTCCACCTGATGATATGTACGATGGATCATACAGCTGGTTTACGAAGATGCGCACCTGTTAAGTTGAACAGAATGCAATTGTATTTCATTTAAAAAGGATTAAAATTCAAACATTTGTACCTAAAATGATTTACCGTTAACAATTAACAGCACTATTTCAGTATATGGTTCTTAATGTATTAAAGGTACTTATGTCAATAATGTACATTTCCGTGTAATAGTGCCACAAAAGAACTTACCACTAAAGGAATGGAGCATATCAGAAACACGATGGTCATGAAAATTAACAGCCAGAACATCTGAATCTCTGCCGCAGATGTAACGGATGTTAACTTGGGAAATCTGCGTCTGGATCCTGTATGTCCAGGCACCTCTGCTCTCACCATGCGAGTCATCTTACTCATCCCAACCAGTGATCGACACACGGCGAAATTACAAAGGACGGTAACGGCGATCAAGATCAGCATGAAACCTCCGTACAGAAACGTGTACGAAGCACCGAGAGGGTCCATGGCGCGCCAGTCTAAGAAGCACCAAGTTCCCGGAAAGTGTCTCTTGTGCTTTCCAAAACCAAAACTAGGCATGATGCACAGCACGATATTTGCTAGATATGTCGTCATCAACGCAAACCGAGCCATAGTCCGGTCCACATGTTGAGAGTAAAAGTAAGCGTGGTTTATAGCCAGATATCTCTCCACTGACATGGCGCACAAAATAGACATCCCGGCGGAACCGAAGAACAACATGGAGAAGGAAAAGAAATGGCATAAGAGCGCTCCACCTGGCCACCTACCCGCAATATATGTGGCGATGACCACTGGACTTGTGAAACAGGTGCCAAGCAAATCCGTAATGGCCATTCCGCACACCAGGGTGTAAAAGGTGGTCTCCTTCTGCTCCTTTTTGGAGATACAGAGGACCACGATCGCCACGAGGTTTCCGAGGACTCCAACGCCAAACATCGTGGCAGAAATGATGAGAGAGCGGTAGTCGAGGCTTAGGACACGGGACGAGCTGTTGGTGGCAGGCAGAAGAACTTCTGACACATTGAATCCCACGTTAAAAAACGAGTCATTCATATCTGATAGGTTGAAAAGTTGAGGTGAGTACAAAAACTGAATATCTACACTCAGTTTTCCCATAGGACCTTAAAATCCGTTTCTACCGTTTCTGTCCATATAAACAGATGGCAAGTTAAGCTCACCAAATAAAGAAGAAAACGGTTACCTCTTAAGTTTACTCGCATCTCTGTGTATTGTTGCTTTGATTGGAGACATCATATGTGTCACAGCTTTTATATGAACTCACAACTACTCTTCCCACTGCATGACGCCAGCGGTAAACAGTGACGCAACAGGCGATTCCTCTAACGTAAGATGCTGCAAATGTCGCCAGAGTTCATTACAGGTGTGCGGCTTATATAAGTATTATATTCCAATTACAGTGTTGTATTCGTAATAGCAGTTGTGGCAATACTCACAGCGTTAAAAGATGCATTTATAACCTCAATTCAGCTGCATCCTGCTGAGTTCTCTCTCTCCCTCCCTCTCTCTCTAACTTAAGAGTAGTGTAAGACAAACACTATATAAGTGTAAATTCTATTCATATATTCATTCATTCATTCATTCATTCATTCAAGTTGTCACATTTGTTTTCATAGGGCTTTTCACAGGTGCACATGGTTCTGTTTTATGTATGTATGTAATGTTTATGTGTAATGTATAACCAATTAACGTAACTGTGTAGGCATGTAGTATAACCATAGCAGAAATGTAGTCAGGTTCATTTTGAATACATGTAAGTACCATGTTAAGCATGTTTTTAACAGTGTTGGGAAACATTGTTATACATCATCTCAAGGTCAAAGGCAGACAGATCTATTGTCTGTCCCTGCTTTATTTTTCACCTGCAACCGTCAAAATATTTATGCAGTATTGAAGCAGTATTGACTCAGGGTCAATACTAATCTTAGGGTGTTTGAAATCCACTTATTTTAAAACTGATAGGTAACTGATTTGCTGGTCAACCTAGATTAAAGCATTTGTGTAACATCATTGTACAAAATTCATGATTTTTGTAAATGTAGGCAAAATTCAAACACCATAATATAAGCATTGAGCTGAGTTGGTGTGTAGGCATTGGAGGTATTGATCACTGCTATGTTTGGACAGTGAAAATCCTT
>JAZGTK010011749.1:0-15376 GCA_036877625.1 Ambastaia sidthimunki | reverse complement strand
TTTACAATAGAGATAAAACAAAATGGTCACCCAAAATTTGATAGCTCTTTTCTTTATTTTTATTATATTATTCAATTATTAATAATAAGCGTTATTGTATACAAAAGTGCAACAGATTCCAGATTTGTTAATATGGACATCACTGGGGCACAGAGCCATATAAATACCATAAACATGGAATTGTTAGTTATTGTAAATATAGCAAGTTATTGTAAATGTCTTTGTATAAATGTTTTTGTTTTTTCTTAACTTTATCACTACTTGAAATCATGTAGCTTATTTTCTGTATTGTCTGCTAATTTTTAAATACTTTTGGTAACTTTCTTATTAAACCAAGTAACTTATAAAGAACTGTAAATAATATAAAAATTAAGTAATGTTATTTCTGCAAGAGACACTCCACAAAACAGTCCAAAATGACAATGGCAGGACATTCAACAGATGGAACGACGAGGTTACTCACCAATTCAGAGCAGACTGAAGTCAGACTGAAGATCTCAGACTGCAGGGGCTTTTTCCTACAGACGAGGAGAGACGTGACTGAATCTTTTACAGTGCTGATGTCCCAGTTCTTTATGAAGGTGATATCCCAGAGGATGCTGACACTTGTAGGGTGGAGCCTAATGTTATGCCCTCATTAAGTTATTAGAGGAGGTGTTAAAGGCCACCTGATCCCATTTCAGTAGCAGCATGTATTTTCGTTATTTTACACACAATGTAGTACAAAACACACATCCAGGTATAAAAATGTAAGTAGCCTTTACAAAACTCACCACCACTGTGTTGCGTATCAACAGTAGGTTGCTATGCAGGTTGCTAGGCTGGGTTCTAGGTGGTTACTTGCAGGACCAAAAGTCTCTATGATATTTTGTTAATAATTGGTTGAGTACATTTGATCACTATTAAACAGTCTAAAACAAATATGGTGGTATTTAAACAAAACAAGTGGGTTTCACACCTGGTTTTTAAACTGAATCTGTCTGAATTCTCATCAGTGATGTAATTAGATCAGAAATACCCCAGGCACATTATTAAATCTCTAGTCATTGAGACCCCCACCATACCCTTAGGAAAATGCTGGAAGTCACAGAGCAACTAAGATTCAGGAATATGTGGTAAAAATGAGGTGGGGTCATGGCATAATTTTCTGCTACACAGGTGAGAAGATATTAGTTGACTTCATGATCTACTTTTTAAAGACAGTCTGAAAATTCATCATAATCGCAACACAAAACATCTATTGACTATATGCTGCTGAAATACTTTAAGTATCTATTGACTATTACTTTGTGTAAATGAGGCACATTCATATAGAATTATATTAGAATGCATATAAACATCCAACATATAAATGGTGCTTTTTTTAGGCCCTGTATTGTCCAGTGTCTACTATATAAAAAGCATAACAGATATAAATGGCAGGTACAGAGGGATACCCAAAATCTCCCTCTACATACAGGACCAAAACTCATATGAAGGAGACTCTCAAGAGAACTGTTAAGGGTTACAGATATTTTAAGCCTCCTCTACCGGGGCTGTGATTTTTTTCCTGATACCTAATTAAAAACATTAATAATGATGCTTTATCTGGTGTTCAATTTTCAGCCTTATTAAGGCTGTTCCCATTTGGGTTTGTCATTGCTCTCACAAATAGGTCACACCAAAGTCTCAAAGTTGGAAAATTGTTTTTAGGTATCATTTACAGATGGTGGTATATTTTACCATTGTATCACCTTTGGAATTGAAATGACATTAAGTTCTACATTGTTCTATATATAAATTAATTCAAATTAAATTTTTAAATTTAAAAGGGCATCTACTTCACTGTACCTGGTGAACATATAAGAACACATTTAAATTAAAACACACACGACACAAGAACTGGTGAACAAAACGCAATAGTTATTTAAAGAAAAAAATGCATCGGTGAAGGCAAAAACCTGATACCCTTTGGCATATTCAGATGAAACTAAACCAGTCATTTAAAGTAAATGTTTGATACATCAGTTATATCAACACTGTGTATTTCAAGGTTTAGTTTAGTTCTGTGTCTTGCCCCATAGTTGTCCATAAGTGTATTACTGTAAATGCTGTAAATGCATACTATAAATGTTTGTCATCTGTCCACAGTTCTGTAGTTCTGTATTAATATATGGCAACAAGAGGCTAGTCACATAGTTTGAACTTAGATTTAAGTCTAAGACTTTAAGATAGACTTTAGATAGCCTTGTTTGTACTTTCAATAACAAAACCCCTAAAAGCATAATAGTAAAAATTATGTACAATTTGAAAAAATACATATTGTCTTTGGCAGAGGGACAGCACCTGGAGTTTAAATTCACAAACAGAAGTAAATGTTTATGTATGTTTTACAAGCTGTGGGCTTTATGGAGAATTGAGTCTAGAGAATAGAAGTTCCTCTTGCTTTAGTCTCTGAGGTAATTGTGTTTGGCTCGATCTTCATCAAGGTAGAAGACACACCTTCAGGGGTGGATGGAGAGTTCAGCAGGTCACACTCAAAATTCTGGAGCAGATCTAATGATAGACCTCTCATCGACTTCTCCTGCCGGTCAGGATGATTCTTTAGCTCCAGGACTGGCTCAATGGGATTCTTCTGCAGCATCTGGGAATCGAAGGACATGCCATGAAAAAATCTCTGGTTTTGGAAGTTCTCCAGGCAACGCAAGCGACGCGTTGGGATCTTGCAAAGAAGCTACAATAAAACAAGGTCAAAGTGTTTTAAAAGTAGTTGTTCAAGAATTTAATTTTAAGAAATGTAAAATTTTTAAATTTCAATTCCTAGATTAAAATTTTGCTATCAATATTTGTTGCAATTCCGTAAATCGTCTGTCCAGCAAACATTTCATCTAATTTTGTGGGGCGTGGCTAATTTAATTCAGATTCACACATATTAACTGGAAGAAAGTCAATTCTTGCCCAGTCCTGTAAACAAGGAGCAGGTGCTGCGTAACATATCCCATCACCTCTATGAGCAGAAAGGCCAGATCTGCACCGAGGTCGATGGGAATGTCGTATGGATGTTCACTGACCCTTGCCAGCATCTTAAAGTGGTCTTCTTCAGCAGGAACAGGAAACTAAGAAACAATCATAAACAGAAACATTACATTTCTTTATAATCAGCTTCTCATATTCTACTTTCTTCATGGAGATCTGCAAAGCATTTTTCTTTCCAGGTATAACCTGGTGTTTTACACTATAACACATCCATTAAATCACACATGCGCTGCCCCTGGACACATCTTACTCCTCCAGTGGCCAAAGCGTAGATGAGAATACCGAGAGACCACCAGTCGGCAGCATGGCCGTAGGGGCCCCCACTCAGGACCTCAGGAGCTGTTTAATGACCAGATAATGTAATTAATACTGTACATTCTTATTTAAAGACCAGCAGAAAAAGAGCTACACGTTTCTTTAGCTACTGCCAGACAATACACTTGATGGTAAACACATAATTACTATGAAAATACTATCCAGTCTCACCCATGTATTGTATTGTGCCACAGATAGTGAAGGCTCGATCCCCTCGCTCAAGGCGACGAGACAGCCCAAAATCAGTCAAGCGGAGGTGACCTGAATCAGACAGCAGTAATATTTCACAACTGTGCCTTCATTCCCTTTAGCCCAAGCTAAATGAATACTTACTTAGGATTTAAGAAGTCTGTGGATATTCAGATATAATACAGAGACACAGTAACTGTGTACGCAGTCATTGTTTTGTCACATTGTCTTGTATGTGTGAATAATTGTACACATCTGTGGCTGTTTTAGAATATTTAGAATATTATTTAATGTTAAATACATAACAAATATAATATACAGCATGTGTGTGTGTATATATATATATATATATATATAGAGAGAGAGAGAGAGAGAGAGAGAGAGAGAGAGAGAGAGAGTATTATATAAAGAACTCTGAAATAAATACAGTATTTTAAATATATGAACGCTTATTTGAAATAAAGCCGTGTTGTGATTTTATTTATTTGTAACCCATTTTTATATTCCTGACCACAGAATAAATTGTCTGAAAAGTTATATATTTCTCTGGTTCAGAAAATGTGCTGATATACCACAAATCCATCTCACTCCGACTCAAACTCATTATAACTTTCAAATTAGGACGCACCATTTTACAAAGAACTCCACAGCAACTAAAGCCCATTTGAGAAGAAAAGTTTCAAAATATTAAAATAATGTAAATGTAAAGTGAAGATCATCTTTACCATAATCAGTCAGAAGTATGTTCTCCATCTGTTTCAAAAACATAATTAGAAAAGAGAGATTATGATGACTTTATTCTTTTAACGATTTAATAATATTAGTTGAGAAAACGTTTTGTAATATTTTGTAACTTGTACCTTCACATCCCTGTGTATTATTCCACAGTCATGCAAAAAACCTGCAAATTATAAATTTGCGGTAACATACTGTAGAACTTTATAGCTGTATAGCCTAGATTAACAAACACTAACCTACTAATTTAGGTAAAACACTCACCCAAGGCAGAACCCAATTCAGCAGCAAACACTCGAATCTCCTTCTCATCAAACCGACCCTTCAGTGTCCAGTAAGTATACAGGTCCCCAGTGCTGCAATAATCACACACTGAAGATAAAAACACAGAGTCAGAGACTGACAGATGGACAAATTTTACAGCAGAATGACTGATGTGACCTTGAGGCCATCTTCACATAGATTAAACCTCCAAAACAAGCTCCACTCAGTCTCATCTAGGAGGTCATTTTTGAAAGCGTAATCAGCGGTAAAACAAATTCAACGCAAATGATAAGGGCTCCTAGTCTGTCATGAAGGGCTCTCTGATGCTGATGAAGAGATGTTATAAATAAAACACAGTGAAAACAGAAAACTAGATTAATCAAATGGAAAACGGAGAAAATACAGAGAAAATAGGGACAAGATTATGCAGATCCTTCAAGGAATATTCTGGGTTACAATATAAACAACCATGCAACAATACAAGCAACGGGTGGGACGTATTTAATAGAACTGTCAATAGATTAAAAATGAAAGTTAAATATGCTGATTTAATAAATGAAAGGAGATGTGTATGATACACACTTTTTTACACACTTTATGTTTAACTCAGAATATTCCTTTAATTATGGTAAAATAAGCAGAGAGAAAGTATGTTTGCAAAAGCCCATGTATGTGGTGTGACTCACTGATGAAGAGATTATTCTGGCTTTGCCAGCAGTCCTGGAGACTGAGCAGGAAAGGATGCCTGACTTGTCGCTACAACGAAACCGTCGGCAATGCAAAGAGAATGAGATGGAGATGAGTGCAGCACCGAGAGGAAGTGGAATTAAACACTGACGGAAAACAATTGAAGTATGAAACGTTAACGTGAGCATGAGACAAAAACTCGAGGAAGTCAGTGTTGTCCATTTATCACCAGCCCGGTTAGAACCAGATCAGACGAGCTGTAGATGACACAGAGAGAGAGAGAAGCAGCCCAGCGTGACTCACTTGAATGATCACCTCTTCTTTTGACTGCTGGAGGACTCTGTGCTTCAAAACCTCAGCTTTGGGTAAAACCTAACCATTCGTGACAACAGAAATTGTGGAATGAAGACGTGCAATATTCCAAACACATATCACATTTTAAAAAAGACAATAACGTGATTTGGAATTCGGAAAACCACCTTAATAGCATAGACCTCATCTTTACACTGGTCCTTCACCTTCAGAATAGGGCCAAACGAGCCTTTAGCTATAAACCCAAGAATCTGAGTAAAGTCAGTAGATAAAAAGGATTTAAAAGAATATTTCTTTTAAAAATGACAATTTGGTCATAATGAGTCTCAAGAGATATAGCCCTTTATTTGTGTTATAATGTTCTGAAGAATTTTATTTTGAGGCACCTACCTGTAAATGCACATGTCTAGTTAACCTCTGTGGAAACTCAGGCAGGAAAACCGAAATGATGCCTGGCAGCATCCACTCTAAACGCTCCTCTGAGTTTGATCCTGAGGGATGCGATTGCTCAGAGACACGGTGTCCTTTGTGCTGGACGCCGCGTCTGAATAGACTATGATGAACAACTTGAGCAGGGAGAGACGTGGAGCTTTGGCGACATGACAGGGATCTCCTGTTCTTCTGTGATGCGGGAGACTGCGTGGAAAGAGACACCACAGTTTTCAGAATAATGTGCATGCAACTAAACAACATAATAATATAATAAGCAAATAATAAATAAGAAAAGGCGTAATCCTGGTGAAATGAAATGCAGTAATAACAGAAATACATTCTAAGTGTGGTCTAGGTGTCCAAATAAACTTTGAAGCCAAAAACATCTATAAGAAAATATGCGAATCAAAGTTTTGTGAAATGTCTGTGTTCAAATATATTATGTTATGCATTGTTTAATGTGACAGTATAACTATAGTCGTTTTAAAGTGTAAATAATTCATATAACAGTAATCATATTAGCTGACTGAAAAACTCATGAGAAAACTATACAGATGAATTGTCGGTAGTCTGATAACACTACAGTGTTATCTGTACGATGTAACTGTATATAACGCTTGTATTAACCACTACTGTATATCAATTGAATCGCAAGCTGCATGACTAGTAAAGCAGTAATTACTCTCTTACCTTATTCTTACTCTCGTCACCGCCCATCACATGTCCATTACATTTTGTAAACAACAGATAAACGGTTCACAATCTTCCTTAAAATTCTAATAGTTTTCCCATCAAAGTCTTCCAATAAAATGCCAGTTGTAATATCTACATCATCTTCTTTTTATTATACACGAAACAACGTAATTTTAGCAGGAACTATATCAAAACTGCCCAAACGGTTGACGCACATACAGAAGTGCAATAGATTCGACTCCGCCCCCTCATTAATATTAATTTAAAAACAACGATCAGGTTACGGCGCTTTGAGGGATCGTGCAGCATAAACGTCATAATTGATTGATTACGTAACAATGTATGTTCCGGGATATGACCTTTTGTTCAGACAGTGGCTTTTAATGTCCTGTGGAAAATTATGTTTCCTATAGCCTTACATCTCCCACCATGTTGGCTATATATGAGAATTATTTTACTAGTATATTATTGTATGCTTAGAGTGGTCCCAAATCACTCACTTACATTTTATGACAATACATAAGACCAAGTAGTATTTATTTTTTACTTAATGTGATGAATCACACCTGTAGTTAATCACCAAGTAAACCCAAGGGAAACTGACTTAATATATCCATAATAAAATTAAGCCAGCTCAAATAGGTGTAGCATTTATCTCTGTAGGTGTTAGTTGATATTTTGTTATATAATGTATGCAAAAACTTCAAATGTTGAAAAATGATAAAACAACATTAAGATTGAAAGACTTATTTGCTGCTTTTTTTATTGACAAATATTAAATTACATGCGTGGTGACATTTAATACCTCCCATTATATGTACAAATACCAACACTAGGCCCATTGCCCTGATACAGTGGGAAAGAGAAATCTAAATAGTGCTGAAATAATCAACATCTTTTACTTTTGAAGCTGAGAAGCAACAATCAGCAGCATCTGAAGATGTTATTGAAACAACAAAGATAACCACAGATACAAAAATATCAGAAAATACTTTGTGTAAAAAGTGCCATAGTGTTAAAATTAGAAAGCATTAATCGAACAGGCTGCAAAAATGACAAAAATGCTTCTTGTGACAGTCAATGTAACAATAACACAACTGCTTTACAAGCAGATCTTAGTATGCTTTGCTTTTGTATTGCACAATGTATTTAGTACAGTAAAGCAAATGTCATTGGGATGTCATATGATCTTGAGCTTCTTAAGGAATAAACGCCATAGTTTTTCAGTAATGAGGCATTTTATTTAATGGGTACAACATTGATTGTGATTTAAGATCCTTTATGTTATTCTAGGCGCCTCCTTCAAGTGTATCTGCAATGCTCTTCCTAAAACATCTTGAGGATCTCCTGAACCAGCAGGAGCAACAATCAGCACAACTCTCATAATCTACTGCAGGGATACAAGCAGGATGAACCGTTTAATTGTAGGGCACCATTTAACTTCAGCTGTGAGGACTTCAGCTGTTTTACTCTGTGAATGTGGTGTGAATGCTGTATGTGGTGTATTTTAATACATTGAAATGATTCATGGCACAACGAAAGCATGTATAAACACAAGGTTAAGTATACAGCACTCATTAGTACGACAGTAGAATGACGATTTCAACTCCCATAGCGGGACCAGCACCCGAGTCATGGCTCGTCTATGGCGCTGGTTTACCAGTCCACATCCAGCATGGACATTTAAAGGCACCACTGGTGACAAGGAATCCTTGGACATGGGTCGTTTACCATCATCCACTCCCACTCAAGCTGGAGCAGTAAGACACGGCAGGGCTGAAGGTTCAGCCCCTCCCTGCAGGAGATTCACTTGCGACGGCCGAAAATGCTCTTTTTGGTGGAGCTCTTGTCAGCTGTGCTTAAGCCGATCAGAAGTCGGGCCTTTTCATCCTCCACCTGCTGTTGGAGGCTGCTGTCTGTCTTACCGTCTGAGGTTTTACCTCGAGACTCTGAGCCCGAGGCTGGTTTCAACCGTAGCTTTTCTTTTATCATCTACTCGTGTAGGAAAAGGCATGCACAACATAATCTGATTAAGATCATTACTCTGGTTAAGGATTGGCAACAGTTTGTCACTAAGGAGATTATGGGTTTACCTGTGCCACCAGAGCTTTACGACTGTCTCTCTTCACAGCCATAGCAAAGTCCAGCCAGGTCCAAGTGTTGTTGTGATACTCCAAACAGGGCAGAACCAGGTTCAGATCCTTCCAGTCTACACTGCTTTTCTCTCCCTAATGTTACAGTACAACAGAACTATAAGCATACAGTCAAACTGGTGTTTTAAGTTTGAAAGCTTTGGTGGTCCCACCTTATAGCTGACACAGAGGGGAACCTGAGGAATCTTGATGTAGATAAAGGAGTTATTCATGGCTGCTCTTTCCTTCATCTTGTCAATGTCATCAACAGGATGCTGAAAATCAAGAAGAATTTTAAAATGAGCATCCATTTAAAACATTAAGGCCTGATTTCACAGACAGGAATGAGATTAGACCATTTGCTGGTGTGCATCTTAAGACATTTTAAGGTATGTCACTGCAAGTTGCTTTCAGTTAAGACAGCATTTTAACATGCATTTTATTCTAGGAATAGACTTAAGCCTTGCCTGGCCTAAAGTACCCAAGGAGAGTAAACCAGATAATGAAAACAGACATTCTGTTTTTGAGCGATACATTTCAAACAGATTTTTATGTTTGTTCATTCTCATATTGAAAGTGAAATACCTCAGGTGGCTTTCGAAATGACCTCCTGACCCCAGCTGTTCGATTTAACCCTTGTGTGACCCCTTTACCAGGCCCAAGCCCACCTATGGAGTCTTCAGAGAGCTGCCTGGGTTTCACGACGCCTGTAATTCAAAAGAACAAGTGTTAGACATTCTATACGGCACACCAAAAGTCACCCTGAAGCAACATCAGATACAAAAACTTCCAATGTCAAAGGACGGATGAGCTTATAATAGCCAAGATGGCCCATCAGTGTGACATAATACGCAGCAGATAGCAACCAAATACCCTCACAGGAGCACGAGAGAGGGAAAAAAAAAATCAATGTAAACTGATATCGAGCACAAGGAGTTCTATTTATGTCGGTACAATGACTGCAGAGTAGTGAAAACCGTAATGTTAAAAATATATCAGTCTGGCCAATGCAGTCTAGATTTTTTGAGAATTCAGTTACCACAGTAACACTGCATGCAAGTGGCCTGACGCAACAAGTTAGAATGCCTCTATAATCATAAACAGAGATGGCTACACTGCAAATGAGTGTAGAGTGAGAGTTTCTGGAGCATAACTGGCAGAGCATGGTGCCAGAAACACAAAGGTTATGGATTCATTTCCCAGGAAAAGCACATATATCTATTAATCCAAGCACTTATAAAATCCATTGCTTGAATACATTGCAAGTTTCTTCCAAAATGCAAATGTAAATGCATCTGTAAGATCTGCATACTTAAGATTCACTCTGGCTATATTTATTGTACATTTTATTTACTGATCCACTGGTCACCCAGCATTTTCTAAAAATGGCCCCAGGGATGTAGCGTAAAGGTTAACTATTATATTCAACTAATATGTAACGACAGGAAACAGAGTTCACAAACCTGTAGTGACCAGCCTGAACTTGTCTTCCTCATCCCCAACTTCCTCTTCTTCCACATTTCGTCCAGGAAAAAAGAATCCCATCATTCTTTTAAAGAACTGGTACATGAGCTGAATAGTGAGCGGTACCACATTTACCTACAAATAAAAACATGTTTGTGATTGAAGAGTTATAAATGTTAACAGAAATCGCACAACGCTAATAAACTTCTTTTCATAATAACCTCAAAGTGTTCTTTGACGGAAATCCCTCCCACTGGGGGGCGGACCTTGCTGAAGATGCGGAGTGCAAGTTGGCGACCTGATTGGCAGGGGCTCTGAGGACGCAAAACCACCTACACACAAAACGTTAGAACTAAGGACATATAATTTGTTGCTTTTGTTTAGATGCAAACCACAAAATGAAAGATTATGGACATGATTGCATATCCTGGTGGTCAAAAACAACTAAACGTAAAAATAATAACCAAAAAGAGACAATAAGACAGATCAAGTAAATGTGGAAGGATGATAATCTAGCCTGCAATATAAAATAAAAAGTGAAAATGCAAGCGAGGTCTGTCTAAACAAAGCAATGAAAAACTCTTAGGCATGTCTGAATGGTGTTGACGAACAAATTTACGATTTTACCCACACCATACATACCCGTAGATGCTGCACAATAGGAACCAAGCAAAGAATTCTAAGATTAACAAATAGTAGACATGTGCAAAGCTACACATTGTCAAAATCGATCAGTCTGCTGTCTAGGGAAGCCCTCTATTCTGTATTTAATCTGGTTTAGGGTTACATTCACCCAAAACTGATGCATCTACACATATATAGACTTTTGTAGACAGCACATTTTTAATTATGTTTTTGAAAACGTCACATGGTATGTTATTCTTAAGTTCTGACAATGTCCTTTTGGGCAATGAAGGTAAATTATTATCAGAGCAGCTGTACCTTGTAAGCAGCATTAGGAAGCAGGTTGTTCATGGTGAACCAGCCCAATTCCAGGAGATGTTCTGCTGTGTCATCAGACTTATTCAACTGTAGAAGACAATATCCTGTTAAGAAATCTATAGTACACTATGCATAGCCACATAAACAGTAGCTAACATTTTACTGATTTGCAAGAACATTCAGCAAATTCAGCCAAAAGCTCAGGATCATCAAAGAATCCAACCCTCCAATATCCTTGCAGCCTCACCTTGCTGTACATGAACCTCTGTAGTTCAAGCTCAGCTATGCCCAACTGCCCATCCTCCTCTGTGAGACACCAGCGGGCCTGAGCAAAGTAGAACTCAGTACGGCGCACCACACTCACATCTTCTGGGGGTTTACGCAGCTCTAGCTTGTTTGCCCTTTGCAACTGGAAGTCCTTGAAACACCTGAGAGAACCAAGTAGTTGAAGAAACTGAGCCATAAAGATATAGTACAGACACAATACAGAAAGTGATGCAATACAGAAATCCAGTTTAATAAGTTCAAATTTTACTCTGTGCTAATTAGAGACAGAAGCTCTGTTGAAAAACACAGTGGAACTGGGTTAAAATAATTAACTGTTTTGTTGACCAACCGGATAAGGATGTTAAGCTCTTCGCTCTTCATTTGCATGTCTGTCTTCTCTTGGTTGAGCTGATTCTGTAGACGCAGGTTGATATCAGACAGTTCATCCCCTCTGAACTCTTCTGACTGGGACTGTGAGGGTCAGAGGAAAAACCAACATCAGCAGAACACTCCAAAATGTACCTCAAAGCAGCTTGGAAGACATAACCAAGGTTCAAATCACCTGTAAAAGACACTGAAAAACTCAAGGGCAACCAAATGTTTTGAAATGCATATGCTCACTGACCCTCATGTTGGAGTAGATCTGTTTCTCTAGGCAGCGRATCTGAGCCAAATGCTGTCGTACTGCCTCCTGCAGGTGCAGGATGCTGCTACGTTGCTCCTCAGGGTTACTGGAGATCTCCAGCTGAAAACGCACACGTTGCTTTCTTTCACTGTGCTCCTAAACAAAGAGAAAGACCTCCCATATTAGCACAAAAGACCGGCACTCAACATCCTCTTTAAGACAGAATGCAGCCTGTCCGAACCTTGCGTCGAGGTTCCACATGGAGTAGTAAGTTATTAACTATATCCAAGATCATGGAGTACTGCACTGGATTAGTGGAAATCTCCAGGTCGTTGTGGATGAGGGTAAAGGTGTCTACAGCTCCTGACAGAGAAAACCAAAGAAATAATATAGTTTGACTGAGCAACTTCTAACATCATAAGTTAGGTCACTGATCTTCTGAGAAGACCAAAGTAGCCCACCAGCTTGTTTTTTCAGCAGGTCTTCTTTCTCATGGCGGTCACGTATCTCTGGAGGTTTGATAGAGGTGGCCAACTCAGGGTCAATGTCGTGACTGTAGCCAATGTAGTACATACGACAGCTACAGCGAGAGATGATACGCTGGACCTGCTGGGTCTCTTGCATCTGGGACGGCTGGTTCCAGTCTAAACCGGCATAAGGGGAAATCGTTAAGATAGACAGGAATTGTGGAAATAAAAATGATGCCGTTCAATTCAAGTAAACAGCAGCTTAAGTTGTGTTTCTGCTATCTACATGGAAAATTGCAGCCTGGGGCACCACCAAGGTGCTTACCAAGTTAACTAGCTTACTTTAAAAAGGACTTTGGGTATTCTGAGTGAATTCTAGGCCTGATCACTTAAAAAATATTTTATTATTTTTACTATTACTATTACAATTAATAGCACATCCCTCCTCAACAAATCACATGATTTAAAGGATCAGTCATGTCCATGGCATAGAGTAATATAGGTGCCACTAACAAGGACCACTAAACTGAACAGAGAATTGAACAGTAAAGTGTGAAGAGTTGATTAGAGTGAAGTTAGAGTGGGTCACCTGTGGTGGTGCTAACCATGCCTCCAACAGCTTGACCACTCTCCATCAGCTCTTGTACTGAGTCTAGGTTCCTTTGCCTGTGCTCTTCAATGTTCTTCACCTTTATGTGCACAAAATCAGATGTGATTATGTTTTCGCTGTGTTTAATGATTGTAAATGGTATATAATGCAATTGTGTTTCTTAATCCCACCTCCAGCCACAGCTGCCAATCCTCCTGTTCTGATGGGTTTTGCTCCATGGTAGCAAAGTACTGCATGCCATCCAGCAGGCAGGTCCAGGTGGTCTTCTGCTTGAGTGTGTCATTGTACCAAGCAGGATGGTGTTCACACTGAAGTAGTTGAGCTTTAGCAGCAGATACCAGCACACAGCCTGCTGTCTCTGTGCCACGCAACATCATCTGAACACCATGCACATGGAAAGATGTTTAGTGCCCCCAATAAAATAGTGCATTATGGGTTTGTGCTGATAAATACGAATTCGTACCTGACCGTTGACAAGCTCTATGAACCAGTTGCGGTTGTACACGTCATCAGTCTGGCATGCAGCGATTCCACAGAGCTGGTCGCTCACCCCTGCGTCCTCTTCTGAGAACACTACAAACTTATCGGTCTCCTCGATCAGCTTCTGTAGCATGGACGTCACTGAAGAGAATGAAAAACATTAAATACACAATAAAAGCCAGGATACTACACTGAAGACTTGTAAATTCTAATCTGATTGGCTAACTACTGCGTTTCTAAGCAAGAACTTGTTGTGGTGTTCACATCTTCAGAAGACATTCGAGAATTTTGTTTGTAAATCAGATGCCAACAAACATAACCATATCTGTATGGTTACCACAGTATTTATTACTATTTTGTACTAACTAGTACTAAATTAACTTAATACTAATTAGCACTAACAAATTAGTTTGGAAACTGCTGTGGCATTATTTCAACATCCCTTTGTGATGATGGTATGCACCATCTATTTTAGCTTAACTTTGCCCATAAATGTCAATTAAAAAACTGCTTTTGGCCTTTTCAGTCAGATGGTCCATTATTGTGTGGGCACCTCAGTCAGAATGAGCCACAATGTGGAACACACTTTATGCTGATCATTAAGAACAAGATCAAGATACTACCTTCATTCTGACTCTTTTCTGGGCGGGAGGTATTGTGGACAACTGGTGTAGCTGCAGCCGTGTTTGGAGAATAGCTGGACATGGATCGCTTCAGCTTTTTCATCTGCACCTGTGTGTCAATCCGCAGACCTTTCAGAGCCTCGGTGGAGAGGTTCCTTTTCAACACAGATGCTTTTTTGTATCCATCATACAACCCAAAGGCAATGTTCCTGTTAGTGGTGGTCCAAGAGGCTCGCAGGTCCACTAAACACAGCTTGTGTGTATATGAGGCATTGCTCTCATCTTTAGAGTTCACCTCCTAAGAGAAACAAAGCAGTAGTGGAGGAGTTTGGTAAATAAATGAAGGCCACTGTCTATAACATCACTCTCCAACAGTGATACTACTGCAATTTAAAAGAACAACCATGCATGACGTCACTGCTTGTGGGTGAGCAGACAGTCATACATCACTGGGAGAATAAGATTAGGAATTTGAAAAATATTGGTAACCTGCTTGGCCTTGTCTCCAAGCTCTACATCAGATCTGATATTAGATCCTACCACTAAGAGATGGGTGGAGCATTTTACCTCCTCTATGCGGTTGCTCTGTCTCTGGTAGCTGAGTGAAGACAGACTAAGCAGGTGGGTCTTCTTCACCTGGGCGTTGATTTGGTGGTCAGCAGTCTCGTCCCACGTGGAGGCCATGAGATGCACAGTGACCAGCGAGAGCTCACTCACCATCTGAGTGACGTTCCACTCAGAGATCAGTCGCCTCATCACTGTACCAGCTGCAAAACATGAGGGGGAGCATTTCAGCACAACGTTTAGAAAATTTGTGAAGACGATAGATGTCCAGAAGCATGTCTGTTCTATCTTACCCTGTGGAATGAGTCTCTGTGCTCCTCTGGTGAAGACGTGACCATTACTACACTCTACCTGAATGCCTCTCTGCTGGGCAAAAGAAGCCCAGTAATGAACCTGCACACACAAACAACAATGTTAAAATATGTATTAATTTAAGGTCAAGATAAAATCAAAACTAAACTTATTTATTGTCTTAATGTACATGTCAGACACGTGGGTGTGAATTATTTATCTGTGCACATTATTCCAAAGAAAACAAAAATTGTCTTTGTAATCCTTCA
>JAZGTK010011748.1:0-15376 GCA_036877625.1 Ambastaia sidthimunki | reverse complement strand
TTACAATTTACATGCTAAAACATGGTCTATTGTTACAATGTATTATATATTATATATTACAATTTACATGGTCTGGCTTCTCCAACTTCCGATCTACACATTATAGCATGCAGTTATGACAGAAAATACACTTTGATTTCTGTTTGTGTAACCCTGTATGCTTGGCTCAAATTGACTTCACACGTTTACAACAGGGGCATAAGCAAACATGACTATATCTGTTTCGTTCAGTTGTTGTTGGAAATGTTCTGGTCCATTTCCCGTCTTTGCCATGTTTTCGAAATTCTTTTATGCTCTAATTCATACTGTCACTTATCAATGAAATATACTAAAGACAGACTTGGAAACTCATGAATAAAACTCTGTGCTTTGATAATGCTTGATTTGTGTAAATCAAACATTCACAGGCTTTTATCTAAATGTACGTATAAATTAGTGTTAAAATATCATTTTGAAGTAAGAAAAAAGCTCCAGCAACTTTATAATATAGTGGTATATGAACAAGTTCTGATCTTTAAGCTGTTGACTGAAGAAGTTCTGGCATTTCAAAAAGAGAAAATAAAGGCTCTACATAACATGTTCCAAACCAAAAGAAAATAAATTGGCAGAGCAGTTAAATTTGTGAAATAGCAATTTTCATCATGTTAAACACGTCGCATACAAACAATACTAAATTGTTGCACTGACATTAGGACAAGCCATGACAGATGTACTTGTAGGGGAATGAAAGGTTTTTGGAGCAGTTATGATTTTGTTCTCAGTGCAGTTTCCAATGCTGATGACCTCCAATGCTGAAATACAGGGTGGACGATAACGTTTTTGAAAGCATGAAATGGGAGGATGGTCTTAGCGCCAGCAGTGCGGCTCTCTCTGCACCTCCTAACGATGTTCTGACCCCATCATGTGACCCGGACACGGTGCTGAGTGCCGACTGGCTCAGCCCTCCAAACAACAGCTTCAATGGCTTGCAGATGTTGATCAGCTAATAAATTCTTTGTGAAGTCAGTGACTGTGGGGTGGAAGTGCATTGAAGACCAGACCAGAGGGGCTGTTTTGTTTCTTGGGCTGGTCTTTAAATAGTAGAGTTTATTGTATTAAATGTGTATTGCGTGTGCTATGAACCCTAATTTCGCATGATGCTTTTCATCTTTTTAATTACTCTTTTCCTTGTTACGTCTGTGTAGGAAAATGTATTATAACTGCCTTGACCTTTTCCAAGGAAGACAGTGATAAAAAAGTAATCTCACAGGGCCCTTAAACCTGAATATAGCTTGATTGTTGCTCCATATTTGAAACTAATAAAACAATTTTGTCTGATTTGTTTTCAGTTGGGGGCCAAAAAGACAATTTTACTTTAGCATGTATTACACATGCTAAAGTAAATGTAATTTTATGTCAGTTTTATATCAGCTGTGTCTTATGAAAGATATCTATCTCTGCTGCGCTCTGCAAGTGCATTAACAAATGCTTAATAATTTTCACATTTATTTTACCCCAGCTTTTGCAGGTCGGTATCACAATACATGAACGTGAACCTTCTAAGCTCCAAATATACAAATAAAATACATCAAAAAGTAATAAAGGAATAATGTATCACTAGGAAGTATTATTTTTGTCCTTTTTAAAGCTTGGCAGCAAAAATCACAATTTACGTTTATTGTATGTAAAAGAACATTCTGCTAAACATTTAATGTGGTGCTCCACAAAAGAAAGTCAACTTGAGGGTGAGGAAATGATTTTTCTTTTTGGGTGTACTGGCCCTTTAAGAACCAGCTTTATGCTTGGTGGGCAGAATGCCTGTGTTTCCTCACAATGCAGGCGCTTTCTTTCACAGGGCCACATACACATTTTAGCTTCTTATGAAAGCTTATGTAAAGCCTGTCTAAAGAGAGAAAAGCCTTGATGACATTAAACATCAGCGGTGGGGAACGTTCAGAGTAAACACTAGCAGAGCTGTGAGAGATCACCCTCACACTGCACTCACCCACACACTCTTGATCAAGTACTGTTTATTAAAGGTCAGAGGTCACAGAGAACAAGAGTGAGTAAGAGATTACAAAAAAATGTTAAAGGGCTTAAAGAAGGTAAGTGGTAAATTTGTCTCAGTGTTACAGTTAAACACCACCTACAAGAAGTCATATTTTAGGTAAACTTCCAAAATGTTTTCTTCCCCAAGGAATTTTAAGACAAAGCTAAGACTTTATTTTATGAGACATTCAAATTCTTTTTGGTCAAAGTGACTTACAGAAACAATACAGAAGCACTTATAATTATATTGTGATTGTCAAACGAGAAGTTACAATAATTGTATTGTAAAAAAACTGTTGTAAAATAACATTAGTATGCATTATCAATGAGTCAATGAGTTCTTAGCTCTGCCTGGTTTTAATTGTCAGTTTATCCTTAAGAGAATTGATGTCTGCTGACCTCATGCAGATGATGCAGCTGTCCTGGATCAGCTGAGGGGAATTTTCCAGACTCCAGCTGTTGCAGGTCACCTGTTGTCTTTTTCTGGGCGAGGGGCCTTCCAAGTCTGCATGCTAAGTGTCAGGAACTGAAATAAGGCTCTCTGTTGGGCCCCAGAGCTACACACAAACTATGAGAAATAACACGTTTTAATATTAGACAATCAACAGGATACATTATGTTCTAATGATTAATGAGTGCTAGAGACTGTGTCATCCACATCTGTCAGAAAAACGTCCAAGATTTGGAAAGGAAGGCTTTTTATGTTCTGAAGGAACATATTGTTTTGCCTATAGCCTTGCACAACCTTATTTAAAAATGTGAATTACTGCATTTTGGCCTAAAGAGTGGTGTGTGTGTTTTGCATGTGTATTGTGTACATGTGCACCTTTTCTTTTAACAGTGCTCAATCAAATAGACCTTTCTTTGTTCCCTGTTCTAAGTGCATCAATCTCAAAGACAGGAAATTGTGGACTTTATTAACCATAACGAGTTCAAAGGAACAGTCTAGAAAAACACATCTTATGAATCAGTACAGCATTGGACAGGAATCTAGTTACATATAAAACTCATGGTCAGGGGCCCAAACAGATCAGTAAAAGGACTGGAGTGTAAATCAAAACCACATAATAATGCATGTGTCATTGACAAATAACACAAACTGATTTGTGATTAAAGTTTATGAATGTACAATTAAAAGTGTATATTCAACTTGTTCACCATTCTGAATCATGTTTTATTGTAGTTCATAGTGAGAAATTATGTTTTTTAAGTGCAAATGCCTCCTGTAGCCTTTTCAGTATAACAGCATTATTGTGAATGTGATATTGTTTTAATAGTTAAAAAACAATACCATTGCATAAATTACAATAGACACAGTATGGCGGGTTATTTAGTCTAATTTTGCTTTAAGAAAAATAGCTCCAAATCCATAGCAGGATCAATTGTTGCATGTTGCTAACCGTATATAGAGTGACAGCTTGTCTGAAATGCCATAGATACAAACAAAATGAGTTACGAAAACAGTGAAGCATCCCAATGCTGTTATACTGAATAACAGCCCTGTTAGATTGCTGCCCAGCCAACTAGACTACAGGACCTTAACTAGCTGTTGATTATTAACTGTTGGTATTACTGTAGTTATATAAGAACTGTTTAGCGTGTCACCCTGCCAGGCCATCACTGCTTGACATGTCAATTCATGTACCCACCGTGGCTGGTCATTACTGCTGCAGCCAGTAACATAAGTATAAAAATACTCTGGCTTAAATCACATCATTTATTATTTTTTGTTCACATTGTAATTTAATTTATAGTTTGAGGCTTTGGTTTCCATACCTGGCAGTAAGTAATCACACATTTCTGTCTCTGTCACTTCTTTCTCCGGCCTTGTTCATTTTTCTTTTGTTCCTTTCCAGCTATTCTGTTTATTAATCTGAATTAATCTGTCAGTTCCCTTTCTCAATGTGATTGTAAGACTGGGGTCATCTCAGGGTTCATTTCGATATAAAGGCCCATTGTTTTCCTGGTAGAAATAAATACTTTTTAAGGTACAAAATGAAAGAAGCTTTAAAGGTATTTTGAATGTACAGCATTGAAAACACCTTCAAAGGCCCTGGGAGCTTTAGTCATGTAATCTGTGAAGGATTAGCTGTTTTATAGCTGGTTTGTACCCTAATGTGTGTGTGTGTGTGTTAACCATATGCTAAGCAAACCTGACAAATCTAAGCAAAACCTTTTGGGGAGGTCCTTACTGGTAAAAAAAACCCACCATAAAATACAGTAAATAAAGATTATTTTACTGTAAAAATACAAAACGTTTTATATTAGGGTTAGAGTGTGGGTTAGGTTATATTGTTTATAACTAGCTATAAAGTTAGGGGCACAAAATGAAGTGTCATCAAACTAGCAACAAGGGCATTTCCCTGGATTCTGTGATGGGTGTATGGGACCCACTGTGATAATTTTGTCACTGCCCTGCCGGACGGACCTCATCAGGATAGCACAACATAGAACCTTATCAACCCAGTATTCATACTCCAGTATCTTTGTGCAAATTCTTCTTTCACTTGGTAGTATGTCTAAAACTAAAAGTCATTTTCTTTATGCAGATCTTTTGATTTTAAAGTATTGTAATGATGTAACCTAGCCAGGCTTTAACCTGGCCAGAAACCTGGAGTCTCCTCAGTAACTGGAATATTACAATGGAATGTTTCTGTGTACATGTATATTGTGAAATGGATCTAATGAGGTTTATTTTCCTGGTCAGATCAGCACTGGAACCTCAGATTCAAAGATCCATGAGAGGGTAACTGTTTGATATTCTCAGAATTCACAGGAGTAAGAGCTTCCCCTCCTTTCGTCCCACAGCTTAAGCAGCTGGGCTGCAGGATATTGCTCCATTCTTTAGAGAAACCACAAGTTTGCTTGTGGCGTGCCTACTTGCAGACAGAGAAAACAAACACACACACAGACACACATGAGGCCACCATGAGAGCTAAGGCAGGTTTTAAAAGACACACATAGTCATGTTATTGGTCTATTTTTAGGGTATTGCAATTCATGACTCATTGTTTGTCTTTGTTCTGTGAAACTCAATGATCCTGAATCCTGTAATATAGCTACTATTCACCCATTTCCTGTTTACTATACAAACACAGAGTTTAACATGGGTGTGTTGGTGTTTGTTTGTATAACAAGTGTTTTAGGGAACATGCTATTACACTCAACCCCTTGGATTACAAGTGTCTTCTAAATAGCAAGCAACAGACTGTAGTTAGGATACACATTTAATATATCATGAATGACAACGTGACCTTGATTATTTATGTATATGTAATTATATTTCTGTTAAATAACAATAGGCTGAACTTTAACTTTAATGTCCAGCTTCTGAACCCAGATTTTACAATAAACATTAAGCTCTTTACAGAAGAGTTTTTTTCTGGATAAGCTGATTTATTATTTGATTTTTCCTTCAATTTATCATAGTATTTATCATAGATTTTATTCAGTGCTCTCCTTGACCCTGTCAGAAAAGACCCGCAACCCATTTGCGGGGCCCAACCAATTAGGAAACACTGTCTTGGGTCACGTTCTAATTGGTCCTCTACATTTTTATGCAAAAATATATAGTCAGTGTTTGTTGGTTGTAATAAACACCAAGGATACGCAACAGTTTGAAATGTTGAACAGCTTTACTATTTGTCACAGAGTTCTTTTCATTTGTAAAGTTTAAATATGTGGTCTACCATGACTAGAGTCCAATAAATAACTTCATTTACTGCCTTTATTTATCTGTGTTTTTGAATAAACACATCAACTTGTTTATTAAACTGTCTTAATAAAACTGTCATGTGACAGGAACATTTACAACATCTCTGTTAATTATTTCACAATGTCTGCATCACCAACACTGGCAAAGATGGAGGCGATAAAAACGATAACATTTGACTCTGTAGATGTAAACAGATAATGAAAATCTTTTTCTCAGTGTGGGAAAATCACTTTGGAAAGTGCTGAAAGTGATGTGCTACAGCTGTGTGTGTGTAGTTGTGTGTGCGCACATTGTGACAGGGTCCAGACCCTTCATACAGCAGTCTTTGACGCAATGAGCTGTTCCATATTTTCTAGATTATCCAAAAGTCTCTCCTAGGTCCACAGACATGTCAACCCCCTCCGCATGCAGTGAGATATACAGAGCAAAAAGAACAGGAGAGAGGGTGAAAGTACAAAGTCTTGAAGGTAATGAGGTCAGTATAATGACGTCTGTGGGGGAATCCTGCATCAGAGTCTAATCCACCACAGACCAAAAGTGAATACCTAAACAAACACGGGGAAAATTCACTAAGAATTGACTGTGCCCACTGATAACACTGCTTATTCACACATCCTGTTTGTGTTAATTCAAAACCCATTTTACTAAAGGGACTATGCAAATTATCTAACAGAACAAACCTGATCAGAAATTTTGTGGTGAATGCAGCTTGCACAGCTCAGTTGCAACAATCTTGTGGGTGGGTTTTGGGTACTGCAGGTCTTTGAGAACACAGCAGGTTTACTGTAATGGGACTGTTTAGCTTGCTCCAGCACTGCAAATCCAGTTACAGTTCCTTTTTGCACAAATCTTTTAGCAGTTCCCAGTGTGTATCAGATATTACAGGCCACTGGGTGAATTGCTTAAATCATAGCTGAATTATGGATAATCCTATCAGTCATTAGCCCGTTTATTGTGTTTGTTTGATAGTTTGTGAGTTCAACAAACCTATACCACATAATATATTGTATCTGAGTGTTTCAACCTGACATTGTAAATTTAGAATCTAAAGCAAACAGCAGAAGAAACCATGGTCAACTGAGGACTGACAAGAAATTGCAAGAGTAGACTTTTGAAAAGGGGAGATATCATAATGTCATGCCTTTCTCACTAAAACCAGTCAGATTTCATTTTTATCAACAGGTTTCCATCTCTGACCTTTATGGCTCATAGTACACAGTACTTAGCCAACTGTGTCCTGGTCCCATTGCACAAACTTGCATTCCTGCATTGGTTCAGTATGTTACTTCAATACTTTCAATACTTCAATAGAAATTTCACTTTAATTGGATTAGATTCTATTCTAAAACTGTTGCTCCATCCTTACTTTAAAACTTGGTGTCATGAATGATTATTTTAATGCCTTTCTCAGTGGCTGGTTTACAGGTTTAGTACATAAAGTCCAGCTGGTTCAAAATGCAGCAGCCAGAGTTCTTATGAGAACAAACAAGTATGACCACATTAGCCCAGTTTTGTCAACACTAAACTGGCTGCTTATCAAGCGTCATATAAACTTTAAAATTAGGATGATTACCTACAAGGCTCTGAATGGTTCAGCTCCTCAGTACCTGAGTGAACTCCTCTCTTATTACAGTCCTTCAGCTTTACTGCTATTCTTTACAAGCCTTTACATGCAATGACAGGAATTAGTATCCCTAATTAGTTTTATTAATATATATCTTATAATAAACATTTATATGTTTTCCATGTTGCACATGTTTAATAATTTTTTTGGTTTTCTATGTTTTATTTTTCATTATATGTAAAGCTGCTTTGAATTAAACTAAATTTTCCCTAGAGTAATTAGTCATTTTATGACATTTTTGTCTGGTATCTTCTTATTATCTTAGCGTGACGAGTTGGGAAAATTTCTGATCCTCCAGTAGACTTGTTGATGTGTAAATGTGGTCTTACGTTAATAATTTGAATTTCAATCAGACAATCAGTTTTTCATTTAAAAAAATTGCTACCTTAGAATTATAAGGTTCTATCTGTGTTTTGACCAGTTTTGAGATATTGAGGTTTAAAGTTCTTGCATTCCATTGTTTTTCAAATTAAACACCCAAAATGCATTTTTTTAAAATAAAACACCTTTAATAGTGTCAATAAGTTACATTAGAGTAAGAATATGTCAATAACTCAATTTTGACAAAAATGTCAGATAGAACCTTATAATTCTAAAATAGCGAAATGTTCTTGTTGGACTGTGGAAAAAGTTTGCAGTTCTGGGGAATACAGTATGTTTTCATAGCACAATGAACTCTCTAATCTATTGAAAGTTTTATTTTTCCTTATGATATGACCCTTATGATTATACAAATTATCCTTGTGCACAGATGGGAAGAGCAAAATATCAAACCCTGTTTCTGAAAGCAATTAATTATTTAGATTCAACTCACATTACCAATCCACATCAAATCCACTGGCACAATATAGGCGGCCTTTTAGGTTGTGTAACAAATGTAACAACCAACACAAGCTAACAGCGACCCACTTTTCTACATAAACCCACACAAACTTGACGCCTCATCAGCCGTCTCATTAAATTGAAGTTGACTTCATTTGCCACAATAAAACAAGGGACTCTTTTATAAGTAGACTTTCGTTGTCCATCTGGAAGAACTTTAACTGTCTCTCCAACAATCTGCCAAGATGTCTTTATAATCTCTTTGAAAACAGCAAAAGACGTCCTTTTCAACCTTTTTGGCTGTAATTCAGAGAAGCAATCAGTGTGTCAATGTATTTGTAACGGAGCAAGATGGTGTGTGTTAGCGTAGCACACTTGCAAATATTTATCTGTTGCAAAACCAAATGACGACAGTCATCTACCTGAACAGCCTTCAGGTTGAAATAACACACTTTATGGAGAAGAAAAAACAATCTTTCTCACACAAATGTCACGAAGGGTGATGTTTTGGCTGTCTCAGATTAGAAGGTTTGCAAAGAAATTTTAAAAAAAATGCTTCTTGTAAAGTGATTTGAACCCTCCAACGTTTGCCATGTTTATTGTTCTATTTGACTAAACCGCAATTAATCATAATTTTCACCACGCCTATGGTTCAGTAGCCTTGCATGAAGCCTGCATGAACATGTTTCAGCCCCTCACTTTCTCACACACATGCACATTGATGAATGGAAATTAAAGTTTATAAGGTGAAGTGTCTTGTTGATTTGCTATCTTTGGTAGGGTTCTATTCAAACAACAAGCAACAAAGGATGTGCATGTGCTTTAGCATTATATTGTATTACACCAGCATATGTGTTTCGGATGTTAGTTTTCTCAGCATGGAACGTTGGTGTGCTGGTGTCCCCAGCAGATCTCTTATGTAGCTTAATTAGCAAGTCATGCAGCTTCACCAGAAAGACCCTGTTAACTGACCAGCTTCACCAGCTTAGTTTTGAAAGTGAATATGGCCATTCTGGTCTATCACTCGCCAGCACTAATATGGATAAGTGGATTGTTGTTATTATTATTATTATTATTATTATTAAGAGCTTTTAATAAATAGTTACATTTACAGTAGTTCATTAGCTTGTAACTGTAGCCTTTGCACGACTGTCAAACAACAGCGATTTGGCAGATTAATGTAGAATGTGCAGTCACAGCTTCAGCTACATTTAAATGCATTTTGAACATTTTCTTTTTTGAACATTTCTTGTTAAAAAAGTCACACAATTTTACTCTCCTCCTGAGTCCTGTTGAAGATGAAGTCTTTTGGTAACACTTTAGTATGGGGAACACATATTCACTATTAACTATAAATAAATAAAATATATAAATAAACTCTTAATGAATATATCTTAGAAAAACTTGGAAGTTAATTGTAAGTTATATGTCAAAATTAACTAGAATTAAGGAATGTACAATATAGTCATGCAGAATAAGGCATTAATATGTACTTTATAGGTATGAATATACAGCCAATATATTAGTAATATGCAAGTTAATAGGTAACTGGATAAAAGTGAGAATTAGTCCTCATATTAAAGTGTTACCAGTCTTGTAATTCCTTCCTCAACATATATTCATTTCAGTTGCACTGTACAATCATATCTAAAATCCGTTTCCCATCCACAGCATGGACACACACCCTCACACCTGTAGTGTAGTTATATCCACATGTTTGTGTATGTCACATACACCTTGCTGGGAGTCAATAGCTACAAATATAGAGTTCAGAAAATGCTGAATGACATGAGTCTTCTCAGTCCTTGACTGCCATCAAGGTTCTCCTGCTTTAAGTGATTCATCCAAAAAAAAACATTTTCATTGTGCCTCCACTCCATTAACAAGCATGTGCAAATCCAAATACAGTAAAAGCAACACTCAATGAATGTATTACGCACAATTTTCTTTTTCATTTGCTTAAGGCTGTTTCTGGTTGTTCTCCTTGCACGCTTGTTCAGGTCATGGCCTTTTTCAGCTCTGCACCTTTATTCAACTGGCATGACAAGGCCTGAAAATATATTTTATATATTTCATATAGTGGATCTGAATCATAAGTGGTGTTTATGGCCTTGCCTGCTCCAAATTTCCCTTTTTCTCTCCTAATTGCTGGTGGTTCTGCCAGTTGCTCTCAGAGGAGTTGGAACGGTTGTCTCAGGGTTGTCCAACCGGTGCCTGAACAACACTCTGCATTATTCAACTTTACTGTAACACAGATTTTTACAAGCTGGACAAAAGCGAAGGCAGGAGGCACCCCAGCCTGTAAATCAATGCTCCTTTATGAAGAGAAGAAATGATTGCAATAACTGTTGCCCTATAAAACAGAGCGAGAGAAGGGGAGAGAGAGAGGAAGAAAGAGCAAACCCCTGCTGCAGAGAAAGAAACTGCATTGCATGCCACTGAAGTTACATATGTGTTGTTGTTATAGGGTGTAATCGACTATAATGGAAGACTTGTCACTGCTGTTGTTTTGATTGGGTTTATTTCAGTCTTAGTTTCATTAAAGTGGTGTAGCACACCAAATCATGCCAGGCTTGTAGATATTGCCGATTTGATGGAATTTGGGAATTGTTCAAAAATACTGGGGCCCAAGGTCTAAGAAAAAATAATTGGTTCTATTACTATAGTTTTCTTTCTATACACTATAGATATAGTCACATTTTGTAGTGTTTATTATGTGTTGTGGCAAAACAAAGCAGGACTAATTGAAATCACAAGTTCCAATCTAATTGTGTGGCTTTTACGCAACACCTGATGTAGGTGGTGTTGTTGGAGTAGTGATTAGTGTTTTATTTTAGGGGAATTTTGTGTAGAGATTTCAATATGAACTCAGATTTGAAAATAAACTTCAGACAAAAGCTGTTACATCTACAACAGTGCTATGATAGTGTTTTCTTTACTTTAACTTAAGTAACTATTCTTATTGTGCTAATCATGCATTTTCTCTGTTTTTTAATATTTCTGCTTTATTTGCTTAATATTGTCTTTAATCTGTCCAAAACTCACAATTTTCTTTCTTTATTCTTATAAAAAGCAAAACAAGAGCTTTATTATTCTAAAAACTATTCGAAAGTAAGGCACTAAAAAATTGTCGTAAGAAACATCTTAAAGATGAAAATTAATTAAAAACTAACTGCAATTAAATCTACAGAGCTAGGAGCAACTTCTGATCAGTACTATAAAAGTTCATCTGGGAATGTGTTCAAACAAAAGTTTTGTTTTGGTTTGTGTCAATGTAATTGCAAATATGATGAATCAGAGGCTTCTCAGAAACCAGAGGCTCTGTGCATTGAGCTGATAAGAACTGACAAATGAAACATCAGTTCAAACTTGCTGCTGAACTAACTAACGTTTATGACCTGAGGGAAAGGAAGACAGCTATAGAATGAAGGTTTAGGGGTGTGACACAGAGTTTTTCTCTCACTTTCCTCTTCAGTCTTCGTTCTCTCGCTTTCTTTCTTTCTCTCCGGTTGGATGGAGAACAGACCTGGCTTACAGATGGTTTTGTTTAGCATCTGTGAGCATCTGTGTGTACAGTGTGCGTGTTTGGGGGTGGGGGTTATTACAAGCCGCGGCCAAAAGGAGTGTAAAAATGTATACGCCATTTCCTCACCAGTAATCTGAATGGTACAGAATGTTCTTGGCCACCAGCCAAGATGCACAGAGAAACATTTCCCCCCACCCTATTTATCCCATTCTGTCCATGTTACTATCTATTTCTTCTGTGCTGTCCTTTATTGTGAGTGATGAATTACAAAGTTTTGGCAGTCTGGTGCTGAAACTTGTAAGACTCAGATTAGGTAACTGAGGTTTGTGAATATACTCACACCAGATCTTGTATATAAAGTGTATGTTCGTTAACCTCCTGGTCTAACGGCTATCCTTATCCTGTAAGCTTGTGTGTTTGTCTGTGAGAGGGTGTGTGTACGCGCATTCTTGCGTGTGTGTGCAGCTGACTACAGCTGAGGGTGGGACCTTGTTCTTCATTCAATAACTGCACCGCATCCATCAATGCTGGGAAAACATGCTTTAATAATAGCTGGGTCCTGCTGCTGACCTGTGCTGTTTGCACTCTGAATCTGTGGTTTATTTTCCCCTGCAGTGGAGCATGGGGACTGTGCCAAGCTTACACTGGCCCGCAAAGAGTGGCCGCGGTGAGCCGCTGGGTCTTATATAAGACCCCGGGGACACAGGGATCTCTAGAGAAGATGGAAGAAAGGGGGCAGGATGGGGTTTTGTCTCTGAGGGGTGGAGGAGAAATGTGTGGCTGAATATTTCATTTTTGTCACAAGTAGGATTGTGTGAGAGGAAGGTGTGAATGTGTGTTGTGGTATTTGTATGGTATTTGTATGCAAAAGAGTTACATGTGGTAACCATTCTTATAAGTATTTAAATACAAGGTTAGGAAGATTAAAAAGATTAAAAAGATCTAAAGATTACTTTTAATAATACATATGACCACAGAAACCATATAGTACTGTGGTATTATCATGGTGTGTAAGAGGATGCTGGGAGTTTTAGGCCAGCAAAGTTCTAGAGATTGTGGGTCTCGTATCTGTCATTACCCCAACCTTATTTAAACCCCTGTGTGGCGTTTAGTTTACTCCTGTCTATCACTCTAGACTGGTTTATTTGTGTTGGTCTTCTGTGTGTTTAGCAATCAGTGTTGGTGGTGTGGTTTCTGATTGCCACGTGTTAATGAGGTCAGGGTTGCAAACCCTGTTTTGTGTGTGTGAGTGGCATAGACAAACAAAGATACTATGAATTGAGTCTTTCCACAGTAGGGTTGTGTGCTTTAGGAGACTGGACAGGCTCAGACACAATCTCTTATGTTTTTTGTAGAATCCTAAGGCTTTTAATGCACTGATTATGTAGGAAATTTTATGAAACTGTTTACAATTAATTAGCAGTTTGCCAAAATATGTAATAAGTGTAGAGAAAATAAGAAAATATCTTGGGGAAACATGGATTTGAGTCTCTTTTTCCTCCCTTGTTACTTTTTTTTAACCTTGTGCTTTACAATAAAAGCAAAAAATGTATAAATAAAGAAAACATGGCTGGTCCAATTTTGCAGAAATCTGCTGAGTTATCTGTGGAGTTCTGCCTGCACAGATTCAATGTGCGTCTTTATATATAGCTCCATAAATTCAGGTCAGGTAAAGTCCCACATAGCTGACAGCTATTCTTCAAATGTATGACTCCCAAACCACTCCCATCAGTCATGTTTGTGTGCGATTGTGGGATTCCAAACCCGCTTTGCTGATTGATGGCTCATAGGGGTGACATATCTTGCTTGCATAAGTTTCTTTAAACACCATGTTCATGACAGGTTTTCCAGGTTCTCAGAACATGCATTAGTCACACATCTTTATCTTGACACCAACCCCACTACCTGTGGAAAGCATTCTTTTACAGAGTCAACTTTTGAGCTGTCTCCTTTTTAGACTCAAAACGTGAAACAGAGGCTCCTAAATGATTTCCTAAAGGTTTTGATTTGTGCTTTTGTAGTTCCTAAACATAATCTGTTGATTAATCAATGAAATGAGTGAATTTGACCGATAACCCACCACTAGATGGCGCACTGATACTATACCAGTATTTGTTTGTCGCAAGCAAAACCGTTGCTATTTCTAAACTCTTTAGTATTGAAACTTGGCATAATGATTAGTCATACGTAGCATTCAGCCTGTTGCACACACACATGGTGATGGTCATAGAATGCCGAGGTTGGGAACGAACAGTTCTTTTAAATGATTAGTTTACTTTTGTGGATCTCAAAAGTGAGTTTAGCAGAAATGTCCCTGAGTTTGTTCACCCGTACAAATTGTGAATGGGAATAAACTGTCAGTCACAACGCTTAACAAATAATCTTTTTAAATAGGCGTTTTTATATTAGCACTGAGCACTGAGTCATTAAGGCCAATTATAGCCACTGATTGCCTGCTGTTAAGCAGTTAAGAGTGGTTGACAGCATTGCAGTGTAAGACTTATTTTGTAAGAGTATTTTTACTTTGTGAGCCAACCTCCATGGTTACCTTTCTTATTCAATATGTAAAAATAAAACTGTATCGTCTAACCTCCTCTTTGGAAAAGTTTTGTTGGACACAGTTTTGTTGTTAGGCCATCAAGTAGCCTATTTAGGAGGTCAGCTTGGAAATAAATAAAAAATCAAGCATATAAAAATTTATGTAAAAAAAAGTACATTTCCCAAGAATGTGTGAAAAGTTAATTTTTGTTTTATTTTTATTTAATTTGTCTCATATTTCTATTGGAAGAATCTTTGTACATTGTCAGTATAAATTGGGAATGTTATGATTGTGAAAAATAAGTTGCATATATAAAAAAAGTTGCATAATAAATACAAATTGTTGTATTATGTAATGAACAGCAGAACACAACATTAATAATTATTTAACCTTAATTTTTTTATGTTTTGTCTGCTAAACTAACTTAAAAATAAAAAGTTCAGAGTTTTTCAACCACTTATAAACCAGCAGCTGGTTCAAAAGATGCGTCCTACTACCTAGTCTTAGTATTGTTTTAACGGTTACTACATGGCAGTGCGATGTAGAACAGTATAGCTTCCCAGTTCTGTTCTGTTCCTAAACCAGCACTCTTGGAACATCTATCATCTAATCAGATTTGAGGACCAGAGCTGTTGTTTAATAATAGGTATTAATATAGTTGTATTATTTACAAAAGGTAGTGGAGACAAAACTCAAACAGAAAAGTTCTCTAAACTTAAGCTTAATTGGACAATGGTAGTTATTTTTGTAAACTGACTGGCACACTGAGCCAAATCCATGCTTACATTTGAACACTCCATGAAAACGATTCCTTCTCCTTCCCTGTTGCTTGCGGTGGGAATTATGTGTAGTGGTGTTGGAAACTGTGCGCGGTGGGATTTCTTCTCCTAACTGGAAATGAGCCATTCTGTTGCTGGGGCTGAAGGGCATTGGATAGGAATTCTGTTCACTTGAAGTGGGAAAAGGAGGAATGGTGTCCCTGACCACAAGATTGCCAGGATATGGCTGCTTTGGATCTTGTAATGGGAATCAGAACACAAGTGCTCTTTAGTTCTTTCAAGCATGTAAACCACTTGTGCATCGTATATTAATCTTACTTTAATAATGCATTATGTATTTTCA